>JASDQU011508554.1:0-22072 GCA_032191745.1 Picea mariana
TGTTCAAAAGATCAATGTTTCTCTCTACATTGAAGGAATCACCCTTGAGTTGGTTTATGAGTTTAGAAGGAAACAACATCAGAATTTGGGATCAAATGAAGTAAACCTTGATTGCAAAATATAGGGGACTACTGTAAGGCCAAGGATGTTAGAGATAAGTTAAGCATTTTATACTGCCCACGTCTTCATCATGAACTGATGTTGGTTGGAACTTCCTCTAGAACACAAATGACAAGTCCTCGTGTATATTGACTATGTATGCCAAGTAAATTATGCGTCATGCCACAGTGCTTCTATATAACTAATTCCCCATGCTTCCAGTTTAGACTATCAAATGTCATGTCAAATATTTGTTTTGGATCTTCCAAAAAGGTTGCATAGAAAATCTGTGTGATGAAGGAATCAAGTCACCAAAGGTGATGCAACACGAAGATGAAGATGAAGCCTATGAAGAATAATGATCATGGATATAAGTCTCCAGGTACCCTATTGGCTGGTCAATTTAGACTAGAAATTATACCTCCCACAACGTTACCAGTAGATCTCACATTGGAGTTTTCATGTGTTGTAATATGACAACTAGTAGGTACTTTTGTTGGTATCATGTGCATGTAAGTGCCCATAAGTTCCTCGTATCAACCATTATCGTCCTTCCTTGAAAGGCTCTATCCTTGAAGTAGGATAAGGGATTGGTGTTAGACATCAAATTTGTGCATGAATCAACAATAAATTATATTCTTCATTAGGTACAGTACTAAGGATTTTGTGTATCATGCAGATGGGGACTTATGTATCATATCATTGTAAGGATTTTGTAGCATATCATTATTTTTGGAGACTAGAAAACTATCAAAAAAAAATTTAACCTACAAAATTCGTCTCTATAGCGACGTATGTTCATTGCAAGTATGGTGTCTGTGTCGCAAGCCATTGGTGGGTTTTCTACTCTACGACAGGACTTCGTCTCTATTACCACGCGCCATTGTCGATATAGCGATGCATGTTCGTCGCAAGAAGGTATACATATCTTCTTCTTGCCACAAACTTGCGTCCGTATAGTGACGAACATTCGTGGAAAGAAGTTAAATATTTTCTATGGATTCCATCTTTCCGATGTATGTTCATCGGTCTACTGACGATAGTTTGTCATAATTATGACAATGTGAAAAAAAAAATTAACACAAAATATTTAGGATGTTGACATATGGCGGCCTGATTTCATCGATGTTTCCACGAATAATCTTAGTGCGTGGATATAGAGACATAAAAAGTTCCACGAAAAATATTGTTTGGCTTCGTGGAAAGTGTGACGGATATGTGTGGCAATAGCAACGAAAAACCGTGGAAAATTTGGTCATATGTAGTAGTGTCAACACCTCTTGGTAGAAAAATAATTTGCAAAACACCTTCAGGAAATCCTCTTTGGAAAGCATTAAATGAAACCCAGATGATCATAGTGGAGATTCAAAATTCTTCCACATTGTCCAAAACATAGCAGATGGTAGTGAGGTTCATGACCATAATATCGTCATGGTAAATAAACCTCACAAGTGCTCTATACAACATGATGGTATTCCCATCAAACATGCCAAATGCTAAAGGAACAACCAAAATCCTATAATCTAAAAATTGTCTTCTCATCAGACACCTCATGGACAAGATCTTCCCATCAAGCATGCCAGAAAATACTACCATGAAAAATTGTCGAGAAGCAAAAAATGGTCAACAGATTATAGGGAACAATTATGGCTATGCAATGTTATAGTGAAAGGAACATCGATATGAAGTCCTGAAAAAACTAGTCAAATGTTTTCATGACATTCATCGATTCAACCACAAGAAACCATGTATACCTTTGATTGAATTTTTCACCTTGTATACCTTCTTCTCTAAAGCTCTATTAGAATAGTTGCTACCATACTACAAGGAATTTCTTTATGTGAATGAATTGCCTTAATCATAGTGAGGAGGGTGCCAACATGGCTTAGATGTCGATGGTGAAGCTTTTAGCACTCATTGAACATAAGGTGGGAATATGGTTCCTATTTAATAAAAAGTRCAAGATGGATTGTGATTCTTGTGAATGCATGAGTGCCTCTTACTTATGAGTATGCCACTTATATGGCTAGGCATATGCTCTACAAAAGGTGTGGGGTTTGGATTTTGCAAATCAATATAAAACCACAAGAAGTGATAGATTTGAGCTTTGACGTATCATCAATGGACAAATCGGTGAATGGTAGTCCAAAATTCTCACAAGCAAAATATATTTGAAGTTGCAATGGTTTTGATGAATGTATCCACCATTCTCATTAACATACCCCTATGAAACATACGTACAACAGGCACCATACATTAGCATTGCTAATAGGTTGTATGACAATGGCCTTACATTTCTACGTGTTGTTGCCTCTGCCTGCACTATACAACCACCAATATAATTCGTCAAAGTGAAGGGAGGTCTTAGTTGCTATGGACATTGTATTTTTTCCAATACAAAATTGTTTTTGTTTTGATTGGGCAACCACCAAGATGCCAACCATTGTGACTATTAAATTTTGAATGGATGGTTCTATGAAATATTTTTTGTGATAAAATGGTGATTAGTCGGTTTGTTGAAGGATATAAATGTTAATTATATTATGTTGAGCCATATATAAAAGTTATGTTATAAGGAGGTTATAATATAAAAAGAATAAGGTACTTAGAAGTAAAAGAAATATACCAAGATTTCAAATCATATTTCAAAAACGACATTACAAGAATATTCAACTATTGTTATTTTAGTAATTCAAGGATTGTTAGGGGTAAGGGAATTACATCATAAGTGGAAATATTGTAGAAGGACCTCATAAAAATTTGTGAGCCTTTCCTTTTCGTGATCTTATTTATTATGAAAAATGCATGTTTTGATGTTGAGAGTAAATTTTGGTAAAAAAAAAAAAACTCAACAATAAAATCAATGGAGTTTATTAATGAGAAAAAAAATAAAATCTTAAAACATTAAAAATGTTGTTTCAGTGCTACTTAGAATAATAATGATATTTATAGAGAAATATATTATTATTTCTATTGCTCGTGTCAAATGTAATAATTATGTTACTACCAAATTCACTAACTAATTATTGATTCTTGAGTCAAAGATAAATTGAAAAGCTAGACCTTTGGAACAAAAAGCAATATGACAAGCAATTTACAATTAAACGTTGGAGATTATACTTTCTTAACCAATTTTCTTGTTCTTGAGGTTGTTGACATCCCTTTGTGGAATCTATGCTTCCTCAAATGAATCATCATCGTATCTCCCTCTTCAGAAACCTTCCATCATCTCCTACACCAATCTGCCTTTTGCTTATAGCTATCATTACTTTGTAGTAGCTTCTTCTTGACCTACTCATGAATCTCCTTCATGCTCTTTGCAAAACTGTCTACATTAGCACTTCTTTTATCCTCAACTTTTGGTAACTTAACCAAGTCTACAACATCCTTTAGAGACATGTCATACACTACATGAAATGGACTTCTGCCAATGGATCTATTCATTAAATTGTTGAGGCAAATTCAACTTGAGCTACAACAATTTTCTTGGACTCTGATTAAATACCTCTATTTGACCATATTTCTATGGATGATATGTTGAGTTGTATTACAACCTAGAACCCATATTCTTCCAAAGATTCCTCCAAAAATGTGCAAGAAATTGAGTATATTTGTCTAAACTAATACTCCTAGGCAACGCATCCAACCTCATGATCTCCTGGGAAAATAACACAACCACATGTCTAGCATCACTAGTCTTCTTGCATGGTATGAAATGTTCCAACTTAGAAAATCCATCCACCACAACCAACATTGAATCACAATTTCTCTATGTTTTGGCCAGTCTCAAAATTAAATCCATGTTTATGGCTTCCCACGGCTTCTCTAGTATCGGCAAGGAGTATGTAACCTATTGTTCTGACTTTTCCCTTTGACCAATTAACAAATTCTACAACACAACAAACTTCTTAGACATATTTGTTGATTTTGGGCCAAAAATACCTTTCATCCACCAATTCCTTTGTTTTATCCACTCCAAAATTCCCACCTAAACCTCCACTATGTAGTTTTGGAATGAGGTTCAATTTCAATGAACTATGTGGAATACACATCTTATTCTTAAACAAGAGTATCTCTTGGATGTGGAAATCCAAATACGGTGTCTCAATTGTAGCCCATGGTTCTTTTCACACTCTACATGCCTTTGTAAAATATGTATCTTTTGCAGACAATTATTTCATGCTGTCCAAACTAACAACCTTGATCAACATGGTATTCGACAACATCACTCTTCAGCTTAATGCATCTGCTACCTTATTAAAATATCTAGACCCATGTTTCAAAACAAATGAGTATCTTTGCAAAAACTCCACCCATTTCAAAGGATTTTCATTTAGCTTACCTTCATTGTTTATGCATTGCAACGCCTTATGATTAGTGAACAAGACATTTCTTTGGTAATGAATAGTGTCTCGATTTCTTTAAGGCTTGAACAATGGCATAGAATTATTAATCATAAATAGAGTACTTTTTCTTAGCATCATTCATCTTCTTGCTAAAGAATGCTATCGGCTTACCATCTTGACTCAAGACTACTCCAAATAGTGAACCACTTGCATCACAATCCACTTGAAACATCTTGCTAAAATTTAGAAGTGCCAACACCTGTTGTTTGATTACCTTCATTTTCAAGGTTTCAAAAGAATTTGTTGGTAGTGTTGTGTATTGGAAATTTCCCTTCTTCATAAACTCAATGAGTGATGCACAAATCCCACTAAAATACTTCTGATAAAAGATCACCAAACCATGGAAACTCCTTACATCAAATGTGCATCTAGGCACTAGCCAATCCACAATGGCTTTCACTTTTTCAGGATTTGTTTACATACCCTCCTCAAAAACCACATAACTAAAGTAAACATCTCTTCTTGTAAGGAAGTGTGATTTTTCAAGCTAATTTGTAGCTTCTCCACATTTATCCTTTCCAACATTCACTTCACATGCCCCAAACACTCTTCTTTGGAATTGCTAAAAATCAGAATGTCATCAAGCAACATGAAGACAAACATTCCTAGAAATGGCTTCAAGACCTCGTTCATCAACCTCATAAATATACTAGGTGCATTAGTTAATCCAAACGGCACAACCAACCATTCAAACAGTCCATCCTTCATCTTGAATGTTGTCTTCCTTTTGTCACCTTTCCTTATATGAGTCTGATGGTATCCACTCGTCAAATCTATCTTCAAAAAGTAGTTCACCCCACTCAAGAAATCCATGAGGTTCTCCTTTCTTGGTAAGAGAAAATAATACTTGATAATAATCATGTTAATAACTCATGAATAAATGTGCATTCACCATTCAAATCCCTTCTTTGGTGTCAATATTGTTGGGGTGGCACAAGGGCTTAAACTTTCTTGAATTAACCCCTATCAAGTAGTTCTTGCACATGCCTATTTACTTCTTCAGTCTTCGCGGGATTCATTTGGTAAGGAGTCTTACTAGGTAGACTTGATCTTGGAATCAAGTGAATCTGATGTGAAATACTTCTGATGGGATACATACCCACTGACATATCATCTACAACAATCCTTGGAAACTCATCAAACAATTATTGAATCTCTCTTAGCACATGACTCTTTTCCTCATCTTCTTGTAACTTCTTTGGAATTATGGCCGAATATATTTTTTATTTCTTTTGTTCCTTCAAAATGATTTGGCTAAACACAATAATAATCGACTAATTCTCCAACCACTAATGTCCATTGTTACTATTTCATCTTTCGCCATTGGCTTCAACCTGTAACACTATCCATCCTTATTAAAAAAAAATTGTATTTTCCATGTCATCATGGTAAACCTTCCTATCAAATAGCCATGCTCTTCCAAGAAGCACATGACATGCATCCATATTAACATCAATAATACCTAGTCACTGACATTCTTGATATAAAAATTTAACAAGCATTGCTTCGTCATCGTGACTTGTTGACCTTTCTATAGCCATGAAAATTGATATGGATTGGGATGACAAATTCACTTCAATTTCAGTGTCTTGATCACCAAGAGGACATCAAATTTTCTATATTTCCACTATGTATGATCAAATTGCAACATTTACCTTGAACCTTGCATTTAGTTTTAAAATCCCTCTTCCTCTGTTGATATTCCTCCATAGTTTTCTTCTTAGGTTTGAGAAACACCCTTTTGAACATAAGGTTTTCACCATGTTCATGTTAAAGTACTAAAACATTGTTCTCACAACTGATGCCTCATGTTCCTATGTGACATGAGTGTCGACCTCATTTTTTCTTCTTGAATTGTGCTTCTCTGGAAATTTAGATGTCTTGTACCCTTCTACTCCACATTTGTAGCAAGTAATGGCATACTTACCCTTACCTCTTCCAAAATGTCTACCTCTATTAGCATGGTTGTCTCCTTTGGCAAATTGGCTATTGGTCAGTTCATCTTCTCTCCCTTCACTAAACAAGTCCTATTGTAGCCTTCGCTCTTCCTCTACCTCTAAGGCCCTTTCCTCTACAGTTATTCTACCACTTATTATTCAACTTTTCATCTATTGTCAAAACAATTTGGTATACTTCATCAATAGTTTGAAAATGATGGGTACTCATCTCGTCTTGGATTTGAAACTTCAATCCATTTGCACACCTTTCTACTCTTTGATACTTGAACTCTTTAATTACTTATTTGAGCAACAATTTAAAGAGTTTTTCAATATACCCCTAGACATATGTCTCTTCCTCCTTCAAATTCTATGCTTGTATGCAAAACTTTGTTGGTAATCAACAAGCAATAATTTCTCCTTGATCTTACTCACCATTTTATTTTAGGTTTTAATCTTTTTCTATTGCTTGTTTACTCTATCTTTAAACACAACATCCCACTAAAGTGTAACATGCCTTTTTATCTTTGCTATTGCAAAATGAACTCTATTGGAGTCATGAATTCTCATACTCAAAGTATCTCTCAAACTCTATTATCCACTTAATGAGAATATGTAATTTCACACTACCATTGTAGGAAGAACTTCCACCCTTGCAATACTTTTGTCCTTTAGAAACGAGATAAAATGCCTAGTTGGTTTCTTTCATTAACATTTTGTTCTTTCTCTGTCTCATTTTTTATGTCTAACTCAGCTACAATTTCAACATCTCCAATTCTTCTATTCTTTAATTCCTCAAATCTCCTTTTGAATTCCTTCAATTCTTGGTTCCTCATGCTTCCTCGAGTTGCTCATCTTCGTGGTGGAATCCTTGATAGTTGTCTCATAGTCCTCAACCAGACTACTATTCATAGGCCTTTATTTCCAACATTGTCTCCCACCACTCTTCTTCCAACAATTACAAGCCAAAATGACCCTCTCTCATTTCCCCTCACTATCACAGTTGCATAGGAACTGATCTCACATAACCCAATTCTGATGAACTAATTAAATCTAGTAATTTTGTAATTTCTCAACCCATAACTGAACGTCAATTTGGTACCACTTGGTGCATGTCCAAGCTCTATAAATCACTAACACAACTACATAACTAGATTAGTGTTGTGAGAATGTAGTGGATATGAAGCTAGTGCACTTACAAATTCAAAAGATGCAGATGCTACATAATTGAATATGGACAGAATCAATAATGTAAACAAATTTAGCCAAAAATAAAAGGGACATAATCGAACTCTTTATGGCTAGATTATATTGGCAAAGATCAATTGGAAAATATCAAACCACAAAATTGTCTCAAACTCTAAGAGCATGAACTAGGCATTCTCTCTCCTACTCTTTTGTTGCATATTTTTGTAGTTTAACCCCTCCTCAAGCTAATTCAATTGATTCATAACTTCCCCTCAATTTTTTTAGTTCAAGTAGAAATCAAACAATCTTTGTAGTGCTTCATATTCACCAGTGTTTCCCTCTACAAATCCCCTAGTGATAGTGCATGATCAATTTCTCATTCACTGCACCCGATTTTCCTCTCATGCATTTATATGTTATATTCCCCAACAACATGTGGATCCATAGATAAAATAAAATCGAATTCTTTCATATTTACCTTTTGTAGCAACATGCACTCCTTTTGTAGCCAAAGGATGATTAAGTTTCATGTCACATCTTTTTTGTAGTAATGTCGACCTTTGTATTCCCTCCTACTAAGAAAATTCACTAAACAACAAATAATACAAACTAGAAATAAAATCTTGTGTTGTTGATTACATAGCCCAAGGATGCTCCTCCATGAAGCAATCATTCATAAACATAGTAATAACATTAAGACTTACCATGGAAACCCACTAGGGAAAACCAATAAGAAATTACCTTTATTTGGCTCTTTTATGCTTAGGAATTATTAACGTCCTTCTAATATTTCTAGAAGAATTGCAACCTCTTCTTGTCCTCCACAATGGTGATATTATCATAAAATTCAATACCATGATGCTATAGATTGTATAATTTTGCAATGTTAATCCACATCTAAAATTTTATACATTGAGGAGAAAACCCCTGAGTATTTTTAGGCACTCCCATCGATTGATCCTTCTCCTTAACCCGATATCATTCATCTTCCTAAACCTATGAAATAAGATATATCCTTAAACTTGATGGTCAATTAACATGTCGCGCCATCTTTAAATATCCTTTTTACTCACAACTATCAAATAAAATATCAACTTGCAACTACCATTCTCAACAATGGAAGCCAAAAGAACCTAATTTCCAATAATTTTTTCAACCATCTACAACTTCCCACTACTCCTCACTCCTCTCTCTATCATTTGGAATGGGTGCAACAAGATGACCCTCATCTTCTATTTAATAAATGTTGTGTAGTCACCTTTTCCATAGGATCTTTCCATGGCACAATGGAATGTGACATCTCTCCCCTTAATTGTTTTTACTTACTTCTAGGCATCACATACTGGTAGCAATGAAACACCATATACGATCCATGTTGCAATACCTATGGTTTTTAACTTTAAATTACGGTTGACATTGTATATTTCTTATTTACTTAATATTTTATAATTTTTTTGAAGTGCCATGTGTTAGCTCCACATTGAGCAGGGAAGGAATTACACATACCCCTCATATTGGGTTGTAGAAAGTGCAATGAGTGGAATTTATTTCCTTGGTGAGTGCCATGGACTAAGGGAACCTACTATAATTCCCTCCAAATAGAAAAAAAATGTGTTGACTATATAAGGGTGACAATGCTATGGAGATGAGTTGATACTTATGGTAGAAAAGGAAAACAAATTGTAGAGGATGAAGAATCTCACTTAGACCACAAGAGATGGTGTGGTGCTTTCTCAACCTTACAAGAAGAGGATCTAACGGGGTAGTAACCCTTGAGGAGGGCTCTAGTTCCAAGGGCATAAGTGAAATAGGCCTAACAATGAAAATTGATTGAGAAGAACTAATAAGGAGATTAGTTGAAAGACACATATGTTGCATGTCCATTTCTTCTTATCATTAATGAAATATAAAAATGTGGGATTAGATCATAATCAAAGTTGATCCGATCAAAGGGGAAATAATTAAAGGGAGATTAGTCATACTCCAAGTTCAATGTATCTTAAAAAGATAAAATATATGTAACTACCTAATTCATTAAATTAGTTACATAAATGTCCATGAGACATTATAGGATATGTCAACTAATATCCTTGATTTTATCAAAAATTATAATAATAAAATAATAATAATAGGAATAGATAATTAAATTGCAATATCTATTTTTAAGAACTTATTAAAGTGACTATATTGTAAATTACAAAAATGGATACATCTTTCAAATGTTGGGAATAACTAAAAATGATCAATAGGTATAGTGATACACAATGAAATACATTTTATGTGATGTAATGGGAATCCACCCCTGCCACCAGAGTAAATATGCAGTGGAACATCCCTTCAATTATGCATAATTGGGGCCACATATGCCCTAATGCTTCTTCCCCATTTCTATGTCTCCCTGATTTGTCACTCGATCATGCCACAACCCCTAGGGTTGTACATCTACTATCACATATCCATGTTTTCTTCCTTGTAGCACCATTAAATAGCTACTACAAAGCACCAATCTATATTAACCAAAAAACGGTGCCTTTACTTGCTGCAACTTGCCTCTTGCTACAACATGTCTTCTGCTACAACACACCTTCTACTGCAACATGCCTCTACTAAAACATGTTATGTTGTAATACGCCTTTGTTGCAACATGCCTCTGTTGCAACACGCCTCTGTTGCAACATGCTTATTGTTGTAACATGCCACCTGCTTCCACACATCTCCTGCTACAACACACATCTTTCTACAACACATATTATGTTGCAACATGTCATCTATTGTAACACATATTCTATTGCAACATGTCTTCTATTGTAACACATATTCTGCTACAACACATATCTGTTGCAACATATCTTTGTTGTAGCACCACTTTTTTGTAACACGTCTCTTGCTACAACACATCTCTGTTGTAACACCAGTTTGTTGCAACACAAAACCCACACTGACATAATGCATTCTACCACAACTTATACTCACAATCCTTAGTGCCACCTTTAGCCACAATTTCACCCTTTGATTTTGTCACACAATCATAAATCAATTGTTAAATTATCGATTAGGGAACACATCTCATATGAAAACCTCTCAGATCAATGTGATGCAAACATTTTTTTGTTCTTAGAACGCTCTTTTCTTATATTGTTATTCAGAAAACCGTGCTCATTCTCCAGAGAATCTTACACTGAGCTCTCACTACCACACGGTACTCTTCAACTCTCTGACCGAGGGTTATTTCACAAATCTAGGGATCCTCACATATATGTAGAGAATCATCAGTCCTCCAGACAGTCTCTCCCAGGACCACTTACACCTACAGATGATCACAATTCCACACACGGTCTTCCACAAACCCATGTTCACCTACAACACAATAACACAATATACTATTCCCCACTGGGATTTATTCATTCAAACAATGGAATTTAAGTGCATATTTTCATGTCAACAACATAACATCATACAACATTTCATCCATGCACACACGGGTAATTTTGCAAAACCCTATATTTTATTCATTTCATACATAATACAATACATCGGTTCTATTACCCCCCAAGCATATGGGTAACTAAGGAGATGATGTATCAAGGCCCGCGGGTAGAAGACATGGAGTGTCGAGAGCCAAATAACTAGTCGATCCCACATTGAGAAGATAGAGCCCCTCCTCTCCACAACATATCACCATTTATCATCAACAGCATAGCAGCGTTCACCATACTAGGCTAGCCCAAAAAGGACACCAGTTCTTGCTTCATGAGGTAATAAGTCCAGTCTCATGGTAAGTGTCACTTTAATAATTTACGCATTTGAGCATGTTGCAAAGGTTCATTTCTTGATTATAGAGCATTTTCTTGGAAATTATACCTTTTTCCTTATTTCACCTTGGTGGTTGACATGGTTTCCTAGTAAGTGGGTCACCCACGGGAAAAGGGTTTCTATTGGGGGTCTCATTGAAGGGTCACCATACCATTCCCACTCATACTTACCACTTTCCACACCTCTTCCCCTATGTTTCATCATCTTTTTGGTTTTTGGGTTCATTGACCCCAAGAAGGGATTGTACCTCATTTCATGAGAAGAAGGGGCTAAAGGCCCATAGGTGTTGTAGCTAGCACTGTAAAAGTAAAAATCCATAATCTTTCCTTATGGATTCTGACCCTAAGGTATTTAGAGAAATGAAACATTGATTGATAAAAAATGAAGGGCCTTTAAAAATAAAATGAATAAAATGTCCTGCTTGATGGGGAAATGCATTGTGGTGTCCTTTAATTTCCAATGCATATGGCACTCAATGTGTTCTAACTTCAAGTGGAATTTTGGTGCTATTTTTCTTTCCTTGCACATAGCACTCAATGTTCGGACCATAAAAAATGAAAGTAAAATAAAGGGCTTGGAAAATTGTTGCATTTCAAATGAAGGGATGTGGAACACCCTCCACAAAGACACCCATAAATGAGATAATATGAGCCCTTTATATGTCGGAAACTCCATGCCAAAAAGTATTACCCCCCATCCACCTCATATTCACTACATGGCATATAGAGGGTCTTCTTATGAAACATTCCTTGACTTGGGGATTGGCCTACCCAATAGGCACCATGACAACCCTCCCATACCTAAATTTGGAAGAGTGTATAAGGTATTTGATAATTTGTTTAGTTTGAAAAGGGGGGACTTAATGCACATGTTTGGGTGGTTCTTTTATTAAATGTGTCTTACTTGGCATGATGCATGTGACTTGTGGACCCTTGGAGGGAGTGTTTTCTTATCTTTGTAGGAACTTTCTCAGTGGAATACATTCATGAAGGGATTAATCCACTTGGACCTTCATAGGGGCTTGAAATCCAAATGGATGGACATTGCACCCCACTCATTAGAGGCATAAGATAATGAATGTTGCACCTTGAGAGACGTCCCTAGCACATGATGAAGGCCTGGAATGATCAATAGAGAGTGATTCCACCTTCCTATGCCCTAACGTCCCTCTTGGATAGCTTGACATCACACATTTTGGAGGGTGTTTGTCCATTTTGGTGCACTTGGTGGTGTTGTGGGATTGAATCCCCACCTTCTTGTTTGATCTGGGGATGATGTGGCACCTTTCTAGCATGAAGTCTCGGCCTTGGAATGATAATTATATTCACATGTGCCACCTTGGAGGATATATTTATGGGCCAATGTCCCATCATTTTATTATTTTTGGTCATTTTGTACCTTATGTGGGAAAAAGAGCAAATCAATTTCCTAATATTGCATTGTAACTTTTGGTTATGACCTAAAATTAGGGTTTTAATGTAAAAGTGGAAAAATGTGGAAAAAATATGACTTTGGTTTCCTCATATAAATATGAGGAAAGTCATTTTCATTTTATCATAACTCATCACTTGAGATTATCACTCTTGAACTGAAATTTCATCCCCCCTTGGGTAAATCGCTATCTCTCTTCTTGTCACAATGGGTGCAACACTTGTTATTTGGAGTTTTAAAGGCTAGAAAATTCTTTTGGTGGTTTTTCTTTGGAAATTTTTGGATGATATCTTGGTAGTAATGGTTTCTTGTGTGCTATCTTTTGGATTTTGGTGAGTAATTTCTGCAATTTGTTGTCATTTTACTTGTTAAATTCAAGAAATATATTTTAAACCCTAGGAAGAGTAAAAAGGCTTGCACCCTCCACCAAGGTATATTTATTTTTGCTATTGAAGTGCCTTAATTCTTGCAACAATAAGTAAGAGGATTTACACCCTTGTTGCAAGGATTAGATAGGATTTATTTCTCTAGGAAGTAAGAGGGTTTACACCCCTAGAGAAACTTCAAACCCGGGTTCATCTTGGTTTCCAAGCTAAACGAATTGGAAGGATTGGTGTTGGGTTTAATAAGGGTTTAACTCTCAAAAAAAAAAAAAATTTCCTCTTTGCCTATTTTTCCTTCCAAGTAACTCCATTCACCCAATAATAAGTCACTAATATTTACATTGGAGATTGTTAATTGTTGCATTGGTAAACGTGAAATTTATGGTTTTGGAATTTTTTAAGTTGGATTTGAAATTTTCATTCTTTTGACTCTCTTATTCTTAAAGGGTGTTTTAATTGGCCAAATGATTAATTTTTTTGTAATAAGAATTAAGCTACAACCATTAGGGTTGAAATAAACTCTCTTTCTCAACAAAGTTTCCTTCACTTTTGACCGCTGAAATTTGCATGTAAGCAGTGAATTTTGATCTACTTTTCAAGAACTATTGATTGGGTGCTTACTTGCTGATTTTGTTGGTTAAAATTTTCTTTTGTAGATATAGTAAGCTACATCCATAATGCTTCCATAATATTTTTCCAATAACTCATTCTTACAACCTTCTTTTTTCATCTGATTCATTGTTTCAAGCATTGGAATATTATCTCTAAGTTGGATGATAATTTGTCCAATATTATATGCTAATTAGATGATGTAATTTGCAGTTGTCATAACTTTTTCATTGTTGATATATATATTTTTTACTGCTGAAATTTTGGGACAGCAAGMATAAMTGGTTGTTTCCCTYTTGTTCTAGGGCTCATTTCATCYTATATTGTCTTGGTTTTGGTTGTCTAACATTTGTTTTGCAGGTATTCTCCATTGGAAACTTTTCCTTGACCAATACTAATCCTCCATAAATCCCCTAGAACCTTTCATTGTGACCTATAGGGGTGCTCCATTCTTCTCCTTTTCAATCCCCCTAGGGTCACCTCGGGAAGCCTCCCTTGTGTGGGACTTGTCCTTCACTAAAATGAGGGGGATATCTCTTGAGGTGACGGTGATAGGTGTCCCCAGTTGTGTCACACACTTGTTTCTTGGGTTGGGATTTTCCCAAACTACAAATTGTGTGATAACATTTTTTGCATCGTTTCTAGGGAGGATTTTTAATCCTTTTTGTTCCCATAATGACACTTGGAAAATCTATCCCAAATCCTTTACCCTTAGCTTGCCTAGTGTCTCCATTTGAGGGAAGTTCCCTTTTCAAATTTCAATGAACTTCATATAGGTTCATCTGGTGACTCCACTGATGTATCATGGAAGTATATGATGAATTTCTACAAGAAATATGGGATGATATCCCAAAATTTGATGGTGATCCATGTTCGATCGTTGCACATGTCAAATTTACAGAATACATTGGTGAGCATGACATAACCCAGGATGATAAGAAACATATGAATTTGATCAACCACACTTGCATCCCAAAGGGATTATCCTCCACAAACATATTCATCCAAGAATTTCTCAAGCATTGTGGATCGAGCTCCCAACGCTTTAAAGATACTGTCCAGGACCTTGAGGATGATTTTTTGAAAGAAGTTCTTCCTTTCGATTTGATTGAGAATTTAAGGGTAGTTTCTTCTTTACCCATTGAAAATCATGGGAATACAATTGAGAAACAAGAAGTTCAGGATAGTCATGAAGGGGTGCAATCCATTGAGAATTATCTAGTTGATATCCTTAATGATCAATCTTTTGAAGACAGTGTTGAAGAAGCATTGATATTCGTTCTCCCATGTAATGAAGATGAAGTTGACCAGCCTTTCGTCCCTCCTGCATGTGAAGATGAAGAAGTGACCAGTCTCAATGATACAGATAATTTCATGAAGGACCCCTCCGACATGATTGATCACCACATTGATGATTTCATATATATTGGGAGGTGTAAATAGGATGTGAGTTGTTTCATTTTTTATGGATATCCCATTTACGACATGGGGGGTAGTTTTCAAAATAAATATGTTGATTTGTTACCTTCAGAGAAATGGTATTCATACTTAGATGATCCAATTATTCAACAACTTGATGATGATACGGTTGCAAATAATTTTCATCCACTCAGGGATGGCTTGCTACAGGGTACTCATGATGATTTCCAGTCATGCCTTAAGAGTTGTGATGCATATTATTTTGAGCATTCATATTGGTTATATGATGAGGATATTCCAACATCCTTGCACTCAAATGTTGATGGACATGAGGCCTTGGTTAGCCCAAAACAATCGAAGACTCACACTATTGAGCAGTAGTGATTTCATCCTAGGGATTTTTGTAGGGATTTGCAGATGAAGAGGCAACATTTTTTCAGTAGTAGGAATATGTATTTCTCCGGACATGAGATTGTCCCTTACCTATTATATTCTTCTTTGGGTAGCCATGCAATTTTTTTTCGATATCCCATCTCCTCTCAGTATTCAAGAAGCAATAATCATGTTAGTAAGGAAGAAGATAGCCATCATTTATATGTCATAGTTGTTGATATTATGGTAGTTGTGGGAGGTATTAACCTCCATGTGTAACCTTTGACTAGAATAGAATATTCTGGAAGAAAGAGAAACCCTAAACATATGTGTAGAAACCCTAGAAGGCAAGTCGGCTCAGTAAAAGAATTAATATTAAAGTATTAGATTCTAAAAGGATAAGTCAGCCCAGACAAGTGACAAGAACCACTATAAATAAGAGATGATCTAGCTCATTTGTACTCACTCACTTCACTCACTCTCTAAGTCAAGTATGGAGCAAGTTTGGAGACGCAACTGCAAGGATGGAAGGTGGATCTTCTAGGATGGTTCTTGGTCTCTCTCTCTAGTTCTATCTAGCCTAATATATGTGCCCTACCTTCTAGTATCTATTGGTGGTATTCTTGGTGACATTCTTGGTGGTACTATTGGTAACTGAAACTGCAATTGTTGCAACTGAGTATTGTTCTTGTTATGTGGCTTTGGGAATTTTTGTTTTGTGAGTTATCTTTGGATAAAGATGCGCTCTATCTTTTATTTGTTGGTTCTAGTGTTGCTTCTGGAATCATTCTATCGAGAAAAGGTCATGGTGCTCAAGGGTGCTTGCATGCCTATGGTTGGGTGACAATAGTGATATTGTCTATGGTAAAACGAGCACATCGAATATATTAATAGGTTATGGGCCCACACCACCTTCAAGATAGTCTAACCATTGGAAAGTAGTGTGGAAATTCTTTGTTAAGCTCATTATGGCACCAGTTGCAGCTGCAGCTAGGGTTTCTGATTATGCAGCTACAACAAACCCTAATCCAACTCTTTGAGCACCTTAAGTGAAGCGTTGGACCTAATATTTGGACATTCTAGTGCACCCTATCCTGGTGCACCTCTGGTGTTCTTAGATAGCAAAAATGTCAAGTTTGAGTTTTTGGTCAAAGTCAAAGGTTGACTTTTGGTCAAAATTGATTTTGTGGTCAAAGTTGAAATTTTAGGGTTTCTATATTGTTCTAATCATTGAACCTTTGTGATTTATTTTCTAACCCTTCTTGTTAAGATGGTGTCTAGTTTCATATTATAAGATAAGTTGAACGATGTTGCAAATTTCAAAGGTATGCACTTGTATATGTTTTTCAAGTTATACTGTCTAGCAAAGCATGAGTCTGTTTGCAGGAAATGTACAAAGAGAAATTGTCCAAGCAATGATTTTGGATTTAGTACATTCAGAGGAAAAAGCAGTTGAGGCTCCAGGTTCTAGGTTTGATTGATCAAATTGTTAAGTTTTAATTTGTACATATCAAGGTTGATAGTTGTTATAGTATACTTGGTTGCATGTAAGTACTATTGATATATATGCTTATTGCACTTGTTTGATGAACTAAAATCTCCTCTAGGAGACATTTCTTGTTTCCGGGCAGGTTACCTTAGTAATTCTATGATGATTACCATCCTTGTTATGATCTTATGAAAATGCTAATGGAAATAATTTTTCTCTTATTGTTCTTGTTCTGGGCAGGTCACAGACGATAGCTCTGAGAAGGAGCTACAGTGACAATTGCAAACATGGATCAGATGAATCCATCAAGTGGTAAGGCAGGTGATCTCACCAAGTACCAATTATAATGGAAGCATGGAAAGAAAAAGTGAGTTTTGGAGATCATTCACTTAGATGTGTTTGGACCAATGTCTAAGCGGAAGATAAATATCTTGAGGTTCAATAATGGAGGAGAATACACCTCCAATAAGATCGTTTCCTTTTGTAAAGAAAATGGGATAATCCTCAACAGAATGGTGTGGCGGAAAGGAAGAACCATTCTATTGAAGAATATTTTAAGGCAATGATGAATGACCAGAATCTATCCATGTTTCTATGGGGAGAAGAAACTATGACAGTCGCACATGTTCTGAATGGAAGTCCTCATTGTATATCGAAGAACATGACTCCAGAGGATTATTTCTTCGGAAAGAAGAAAAGTGTTGAACACTTGAGGATCCTTGGTTGTCAGTCAAGAAGAAATAATGAAAGGAAGTTATGATGGAAGAATGTCAATCATGAAAAATGATGTATGCTAAATTGTGCCTAGAATTGAAGGAAATTATGTAGTCACTTCAAAATGGGTCTATAAGATAAAACATGCAATGGATAGAAGTATTGGTAAATAAAAGGTGAGATTTGTGGCTAGAGGGTTCTCCCATCATGAGGGAGAAGACTATGATGAGACATTTTCTCTAGTTTCCATATATACCTTTATTAGAGCCATCATATCTCTTGCAGCATCCATGGGTTGGAGTTTAAATCAAATGGATGTAAAGACTGCTTTTCTCAATGGAGTAATTGTGGAAGGAGTATACATAGAGAAACCTCAAGGTTTTGAGGTACACCTGAGAGATACCCATGTATGCAGATTAAAGAAGGATTGTATGGACTCAAGCAAGCTCCAAGATCTTGGTATGCACGAATTGACAGTTACTTGAAGAGACTTGGATTTTCCAAGAGCTATGTTGATCCAAGGTTGTGAATGGCGCACATGTGATCCTAATACTATATGTTGATGATTTGTTCCTGACAGGTGCATAGCCTCTCATTGTTTAGTGTAAGAAGGAGCTAGCCTCTAAATTCGATATGAAGGATCTTGGTCTCATGCATTATTATTTGGGACTAGAAGTATGGCAGAAGCATGGTGAAATATTCCTAGGGAAAGGGAAGTATGTTGTAAAGATCCTTCATAAGTTTGGGATGATGGATTGAAAATCCATGGAAACTCCCATGGTGACAGATATGAGGAAGTTGAGAGACTCTGATTCTGATCCAGTAGACTCATCCCTATATTGGCAATTGATTGGCTCATTGATGTATTTGGTGAATACACAACAGACATTTGCTTTGTTGTGAACACATTGAGCCAATTCCAGGTGGAACCTAGACATGAGCATTGGATAGTTGCAAAGAATATTTTGAGATATCTTCATGGGATGCTAAACTATGGTTTGAGATATGCCTGAAACAATGATGTACAACTGCATGGATTTACTAATTCAGATTGGGAAAGGAGTGAATATGACAGAAAGAGTACTTCTGGTATATGTTTCAGTTTGGGATCTACTATGATATCATGGGCTAGTAGGAAACATAATTATGTTTCACTCAACACTGTAGAAGCAGAGTATATTGTAGCTTGTGATGCTTGTACGGAAGCAGTATGGCTATGTAAGTTGGTTTCTAGACTATTTGATCAGGTGTTGGATTCCACTGTGATACATTGTGATAATCAGAGTTGTGTGAAGCTTTCAAAGAACCATGTGTTCCATGACAGGTCGAAGCACATTGATATCAAGTACCATTTTCTCTATGATAAATTCCAAAAGGGAGAAGTAATTTTCCAGTACATCTCCATCGATGAGAAGACATTTGATATTTTGATGAAGCCTATGTCCAAGATAAAGTTTTCATACTTGAGGGACAAGATGGTACTTGTGGAGATTTCTCCCTTGGTTTAAAGGGAGGAGATGACTTCCTTGGTTGGGAGGGAGTGTTGATGAACAGACATTATGCATGTGGAGAATGGTCTAGGTTGACAGATTGTTGATGTGTATCATGCTAGTACATCTTAGATATGATGCAGAGCATCATGCTAGTACAGCTTAGATATGATACAGATGTCTTGAGACGCATCATGCTAGTACAACTTAGATATGATGCATTAGCATCATGTTAGTACATCTTAGAGATGATGCTTATGCATTAGTTGCATCATGCTAGATATGATCATGCTAGTACATTTTAGTTTTATGTAAAGCATCATGCTAGTACATATTAGATATGATCATATAGCTTAGAGATGATGCAGGTGACCCACATCATGCTAGATATGATCATGCTAGCACATCTTAGATATGATGTAGAGCATCATGCTAGTACAACATAGATATGATCATACATCTTAGAGATGATGCAGAGGCATTTATATACATCATGCGAGTACAGCTTAGAGATGGTGCATTGAAACCATGCTAGTACATCTTAGAGATGATGTAGATGGTACTCCACATCATGCCAATACAACTTAGATATGATTCATTCACATCATGCTAGTACAACTTATAGATGATACAGTGGAGAGGATGGTTCTTGTATCCATTGAGGACATTCAACATCTATTGGGATAGTTATTCTTCTATGACGTTGTTGACGCTTGAATCCTTCAGGATTGAAATGAAAACCTCATGAGGACATTAGTCCCCCTTCATTTTTAGAAGGGTGGTTCTCCTTTTTGGCTAAAATATATATCTTTGAATATCTTGGAGTAGGGAGAGTGCTAGACAACAAACCTCAAATATTTATTGCTTGGATTTAAATGAAAATGGTTCTTCAATAACCCAATATGATATTTATGTGTAGCAATGAGTTATTTACAAATAAAATATCAAAGAGGAGCTTCAACATCAGAATTAAATTGTGATCAGCATCATACACAATCTTCTTAATCATATATAAACACATCCATATCTTCTTCATAAGAAATAGGAGAGAATAATTTGATCATCTCAAAGAATTTTAAAAAATTATTGATATCACGATCAAAAGAGAATTTGATAGGTCAAACTCAAATATCCCATACTTAAAACTCAAAGTTACAAGATACAGTCAAGATCAACCCCGAAGCAATTCTTTGTGGAGTTTATTCATGAAAAATGTTCTTCGTTACAAAAGCTTTGACAGTCATGTATATTGTTGTAAATACTCCATGATCATTTAAGAAAATTATGTAGAATAATACAAGAATAACATTCAATAACTCAGCCTTGTGCCCAACTCTGAGATTCAAGCATAAAGCTATGAGAAATGGTGTAGAAGAAATAGAAAGAATGGAGAATATGGAGATTTATTTATTTTGATTAGAAGCTTGATTGTGTATCCATGGTTGCACCTCCTTCTTCCTATGATATTCTTCCCTACCCCTCTGACAATACTAATTATTGGACTCTTAATGAAGCCTTTCTTCTCTTTTTAAGAAGAGATTTTCTAACTACTTGAGTAGTTAGGGTTTTCTTCCTCTCTTGAAATTCCCGTACAAGTTTCTTCTTGAAGCATTCCATTTAATAATTTCCTCATTAATTCCTAATTAATGAAATTATATCATCAATATATACATATCTAAAATGGGTACCTTTCCCTTTTTAATAAAAGTTTTTAAATAAACTTTTATTTTCACAATTTAATTAATTTCCCATTTAAAATAGGAGGACTGTTTTTTAATTTTTTGGTAATTATAATCAAATTTTTAGCCCATGTAAATACTTTTTATGTGATATTCATCATATTATATTTCCATAGATATAAAAAATTTCCCAAATCCATCGCCCATATCTCAAGATATGAGCTCGTGAAGTTGAATTGTCATGCAAGCCCATTAAAAATGAAGCTGAATGATATTTTAATTTCTAAGAAAATATATATCAACTTTCAACACTCGAAACCTATAAAACCATATTCTACATCGAAATATATTTCCAACGGTATAAATTTTACACGATTATGACACTCGGAGCCCAAGTTATGGCCTCTGCAAGATCGTGACTCAGCCACCGTCGATATGATGTCTTGGGGCAATCTCAACTTTTAATTTCAAATTCATTTCTCCCTCTTTAAAGTTTCGAATTTTTATTCATAAATATTATCCCACATAATTGGGATATCACAAATATTCATGGTATACAATACTAAGTGTATTATACACTTATTAAGAAACATGAGAAGAAGATTATGGAGCTTAAGGGGTTCGACCTCCCCTTCGAAAATTGATTAAACCCAGCCCAATCAGCATATGATTCAACCATTCACAATTCACCACATGTCATCAATGTTTATTTTCCATGTGTCATGACCTCATTCATTTCCATGTGTCATATTCTCATTTGTTGGTTTTCATGCCTTGGAATAACTTTGAGAATTTGGCTAAGTATGGGAGATGGGACGAGAGGGGAGGAGGGAAAATTGTGGGTAGCAGAAGTCGAGGGGTTAGTTTGTAGAATACGAGGATGGGTTGGAGGGTTGGGGAGTGAGGTGATTGTTAGGACCACGCTATGCACCTTTTTGCCTATACCTTTTGTCATTATTATACCCTTCATCACTAGTATTTAGACTCACATTATCACCTCACCTGATCATTCCAAGGTATACAACGTCCTTTCTCATTATTAA
>JASDQU011508555.1:0-28090 GCA_032191745.1 Picea mariana
CCTCTCTCCTTATCACTGCACCAGTGCTTTATGCTTTGTATTCTTCTAAGTATGAGGCACTCTGCAACAACCAAGGAGTGCAGACTTCATCTCCTTGGTCTATACTAGTATTACTACTGGCATCCCTATTGGACACCATCTACTCTATTCTATGCCTCTTTGCAGGCCTATCCTCATCCATGCTCCACTCTAGAAAAACATCCACACCCTCATTACCACTTAAAGTGGTTTCTTTTCTTTTCATCTTGCACCTAACCCGTCGTCGCACACTCCTAACTAATTCTTTTCCACCTTTCTCCTCCCCTCTTCTTTATATCTGGACTCTTCTTACATACCTCTCGGATTTTTTTCTCCTCTACCTTTTTGGGTCCATTCCACACCTCACCTCATCTCAACGACTTCTTGGATCCCCTTCAATGGATCCATTTTCTGGCACCTTTTCCCCCACCTTTTCCAAATCCCCCTCTGTAGCACTAGGGGGTTTAATCGCCCATTCAATCAATCTCCATGCACATCATTCTTCTCTACATGAACAACATCTTGATCCAAAGTGGAATTTCTTCTAGCATCCACTTCCTTGGATCTTATTCAAACTTTCTTTCAACCTTGCTCAAATAATCATTATATTCTACAACAAACTCCATAATGTAGACTTCCTTCACTCGAGCGAACCAAAAATCAATGTCTCGAGTCGACTTGTTGTCCAACACCTTCAAGCGATCAATCATGACTTGATCCCAAACTATTGGCTCCAATGTAAATGCAACCGAATTGATAGAATATTGCCTCTTTAGTCATTTATGTGACAAAAAAGGAAATTCCATGAAGAATATCTCATGCATATCTGAGTAAAGACATCTTCCTTTCCATTCCTTCGCATTCACCCTCAATCCTTGCATATCTCACAAGGAAAATTCATCTTCTTTTGCTTCTATCCAGTCTTGAATATCCTCCTTAGAAGGATTCCATCTCATTTTTTTATTCCTTCATTGATATCAACAAGACTTCAGGTCCCAACAATAGAACCATTTGTTGGGAACTTTTGTTCCACGCTTGCTCACATCCCATCCTTCTTAATGCTAGGGAGTTTTAGACCCAATTTTTATCTAGAGTTTTCCAACAAAAACCTAAACCATCGACATATCAATCCTCGGCCAAGGTCAAGGAAGGTCTCACCCAAGATGCAGAAAGGACCATAGAGACCATAGGGTCTTGTGACAGGGATGAAGTCTTGAATACGAGAACAATCACTACAATTGGAATCCATGTAACTCATATGATAGAATATTTAGGACTGAGAATTAAAACAATACACACATGTATTCAACTCATATATCACAAACACATAATGTATCAGAACTATCATATCTTTATTACTAGAAACCTTCCATGATATCAAAGATATACATTATGCAGGACATATGCATATAACATTCATAGAACTTCATATATTTGATATATAAAAAATTAGAGTTACAACAGGCTGCAAAATGTGCCTTTGTTCAAAACTTAGACACAAAATAGACTCATAACTATATTCAAAGCATTACAACAATACAACAGGATCGAAGTGAGCTCGATATTCATAGAAAATACAACTAAAAACTCTCTAACTAGCTACCTCTATTTTTTATGTTAGATCTTCCTTTTATATCTTTCTTTATTGGGGAGTGTTGTCTATTTCTACTCTGCTCCACTCATTTGTTTGATACAACTTCATCGCATGCTTCTGGTGCCTACCAACACTCCACATCTACTCTCTGCATCAGGGGAAATCTTAACTTCCTATCCATCTCATTCTTTGGCCATACCATGTGTTTCTGTGTTCCTGGCAATGATCATTCAGGAATATTTCCCGATGATTACTTTCTTGATTCTGGTGGGTATCTTCTAGTTTTCTGGCACAACTTAAAAAACACTGACCGACGTGCACTTTGTATCCTTTAATATTGGTGCACAACTCTAAAAAGCTGGTATGTTTCACACTCTATGTCATTCCTCGCACATTTCCTTAAGTGTGCACAAAACTATGGAATGAGAAGGCACAAATTTGTTTTTGTGCACGCGCAAAACTGAACCCCGAAATTTGGGTGCCAACATTTCCATTGGCCAATCCTACCCATGTCGACCAATATCCTAGCCTTAGCTAGGTGATTTTTCACCACTGAACTCTTGACATATAACAATGGAGTATCACTAGCTTTTATATGATTTCACTACATGTAATCCATGGGCTCAATACCATAGGTCACCAATACCATGTGCTAAAAACCACCATTGTTTACCTTACAACTTTGAGTCCTTTAGCAAGTCAAGTTTATCCTAACATTCCCCCCTTTAAAATTTACTTGGGGTTTCCCATGGCCAAATATAGCCAAGCCTCCCTCAAATTCAGTGTATCTGGGAATCCCACATCCTCCCCCTATCACCTAGGTCTATTTCTATACTTTACTGGTGAAATTTCAACCTAAGGTATGCATTCCTAACTAGATTCTATAGTCATATTCCCATTTACATTGAACTTGATCAATTTTTTTCTCATTGTTGTTATCTTGGAAATTATGTTTCCATTCTCTCACCTTTCCATTCCTCTAGACCTTGATGCTCACTTATGGGTACATATTCAACCAGAAAACATATCCAACGACACTTGACATATCCATAAGATCCAAGCATCCAAGCCATATATCATTTGCACACTCTAAGCCCAAACCCAATGCTCTTCAAATATCAATGCTAAATCTTACCTTGATCTAATACCAATTGTTAAGAAATAAAAATATGAGAGAAAAATAATATTTCAAATCATAGCAACAACACAAATAAATCACACCAGAATTATCCTAGAAAACCCTTACAAGAAAAACCAACCAATAATATATCTATATTTATTTCCCTTGGCCAAATCTGATCACGCCCGCTAATATTTTGGCCCTACCCAAGTGAGCCTTCATTGTTCAACTCTTGATCTATTACAATAGAGTATCACCATCCTTTTATAGGATTTCATTACATGTAATCCATGGGATCAATACCACGGGTCACCAATACCATGCTCCTAGAACCACCACTATTGACCTAACAACTTTTACTCTTTTACTGAGTCAATTTTATCCTAATAGTTGGTACAATAAAGTATACATTCTCTAATATTTCACACCAAATATTCTTTCATTCAAGGCTAGTACACATACCTCAATAAGTTGGAAATTATCTTTCCAATACCAAGATTCCTTGAAAACTTGGTGGTGTCAGCCTCTCTGATAAGTTGTATTCATTCACCTTTAGGGACACATATTTTGTCAAGCTTTTAAATTAATCCATTATAGAAATGGTAGTCATCCTTTCCATCACCTTTTTCTATATGAATTTGGCCTTATAGCTATTGAAACACCTCCTTGATGTCCTCATCTTATGTGTATGACTCTCTATATGTATCATATTTCCCAAAGTTTTAATATTGGATGTGGGTGGCCTTGAAAGCATATCTACCAACCTATTTGTGTTTCCTTTCTTATAATTTACGACTAGATGAAATTGTTGTAAAAACCCCATCTAGTTGTAATGTCTAGTTTTTTGTAGCTTACTCTGGGCCTGCAAATACTCTAGCGACTGGTGATCTATGTGGATGATGGTCTCCTTTCTCATTGGATAGTTATTTTACTTCTTGATAGCTTGAATGAGGGCATATACTTCCTTTTCATAGGTAGGGTAGTTGAGAATTTCCCCATATAGGCCTTCCTCCTTGCATCAAAAGTGCTCTCATGGCATACCCACTTGCATTTGTATTGAATTTGAAAGGATTTTTCAATTTTGGTAATGCGATAATTGGTGCTTGACAGGTCTTTCATTTTATCTCATTAAAAGTATTATGTTGATTCTTACCCCACTAAAAACTCTTACCACTCATTGTTATGGTGTGGAGTGGTGTAGTTACTACTAAAAATGAAGCTATGACCTTCCACAAGTACTGTGTTTCCCCAAAACAATTCCTAACTTTAGTGAAATTTGTAGGAACTATCTATTTCATGATGGCCACCATATTTTTGGGATCTATATTGAGCTCACCTCCACCAATCACATACCCCAAATACACCAAACATTGTTTAGAAAACTCACATTCCTTGAGGTTAGCCAAATACTGGTGCTTCTTGAGAGTGTCTAACACCTACATGAGATGTGAGATGTGTTCCTCCCAGGTAACACTATAAAGAAATATATCATCCAAATGGGTTTTAAAAAATGAATGTAGATATGGGTGTAATACATCATTCATTAGTCTCATAAATGTAGTTGGTGCATTACATAAACTAAACGGAATGACCGACCATTGATACAAACCTTTCCTTGTCTTGAAGGAAGTATTCTAGGTGCCTTCTTCCTTGATGCATACCTAGTAGTATCTTGATTTGAGATCCAACTTGGTGAAATATTTTGTATGATGCAACTTATCTAACATATCATTGATCCTAGGCGGAGGGTATTTATTTCTTAGTGCAATCTTGTTCAATGCTCTGTAGTTGATACACATTCTCCAAGCCCTATCATTCTTTGTTACCATTATGATAGGTTACCCACAACGTGAGATGATCATTCTAATCAGATTGTGCTCCAGTAGTTGTCGTAACTAATTCTTCACTTCACATTCTTCTAGAATGTATTGCTTATATAGCCCATTGTTCAACAAAGGGGATTCTGGCAATAACCTTATTTAGTGCTCCACTTCCCCCTTGGGATGTATCCCTTTAGGATCATGGAACACTTCTATATATGCCCTTACAAAATCCTCCAACTGATGTTTCTACTCTTTAGTACACCTCTCCAGATATTCCTTTACTCTTATTGACTCATCATCAAACTGGTTTTCTCTTAAGGAAAGTAAAACCTATTTCTTACTAGAACTAATCAACTTCTTAGCTTGGTTGGCACTTACTAGTGAGATATTTGAATTTCCTTTATGTGTGTTGATGATGTAGGTATTCCCATCCTTGATCATTCAATATTGTTTGGCTCTCTACATGAATATTTCATCCCTCGTATATAGGTAGGGGCTTCCAATTACTACTCCACATATGTCAAGGGGTACTACATCAAATTCCACTTCATCAATAAAATCAGTACTTACAAAAAATTTGATCTTACATTGTTTCGTTACCTTCATATATGCATCCTTGTTTATCCATCCCAATGGATATGGGATAGGATGATCGTGAACCTCCAATCCAAGCTTCTTTTCCAAATCTTCTACTATGAGATTAGCCTATGAACCATTGTTGAACAAGGTGTCTATCTTGGTATTCTTGACGTAGATATTGAAGTGAAATAGTTTGGTCATATCCTTCTATTCCTGGTGATGAAGGATACCCAGATTCACCTCCTTTTGTCATTATGTGTAGACAATATTCCCATCCACATTGGAGTTGATTTCAACCTAATTTTTCAAATCTATGGCTAGAAGAGTCCTTTTCTTTGAATCCTTCTTGTGGTTCTTCGAGTTCAACTCTGGATATAGTTTCCAAGATTTTTCATCAATGTTCCCATCAATATTTCAATGATTATGATGGTTGATAGGATCCTTGCACCAATGTGTAGTGGTTTCCATCTTCTTATCCTTTACCCCTTTCCACTTCTTCTTCCCCTCCTTGGAATATTCCTAGTTATATTTCTTCTTGGAATCTTTTGGCTGCCCTTTCTTGTGGCCTAATCCACATGCCTAATCCATTATCCTTTTCTTGAAAATAATCACTTGCATTTATATATGGCTACGTAGACCCCACAGATACTTGAGGAGTACATCTGGGCTCTTGGGAGAGATACCCAACATCATGGCCATGTTTGTAAACTCAGTGGTGTACTCTTGTACACTTTTCCCTTGCTTCTACCTGAAGTAGTGCCACTGGGTCCATTGGTCATCTACATACCTGATAGGGTAGAATTGGGACTGGATGAGGGTTTTGAAGTCCTACCACCTAGTTATTGGTGGATGATCCCCTAGCCTAAGTGTTTCTGAATGGATTTCCCACCAAGTTAAAGCATGGACCTCTAACGTCAGTGTAGAAAATGACATTATATGTTCTTCATCTATATGGTGAATGATAAAATAAAATTGGAGTTGTTACAACCAATGATTCAATTTTAATGCATCAATCTCACCTTGTTATAGATTTATGTGTAATTTTTCTTGCATATAAATATTATGGAGGGTTTATTGTATTCAAAATCAACTACACTTTTTTGGGTTCTTTCCACGACTTCTTTTATTGATCTTCATTATCCCTCGGTTTCTATCTAATCTGATCTCTAAGTTAGAACCTCCAACTTCTCTAAACTTCTTATTACTCTTCTCAGTAGAAGAGTAATAAATATTGTTGGAGTGAGTTGTTAGATACATTCCTTTTTGTTGCAGTGTGGTGAAATGATGTTGAGATTTGAATTGGTTATTGTACATCATTATTCTTTCATTTGATTACTCAAAATAGAAGTGTTGTGAATGTATTGGACACTGGATAGTCCTAATTAAATAGTCATCAACCATACTGAGAGGAATTTAGCCTTTGGTCATTAATTTAAGATTTTCCAACAAAGCACAATTAGTGGAAATCAAGAAACCACAGAGACCAACAATGGGGTAGATGAGAGTGCACATTGTATTCTTGTTTTCTACTTGAACAATAATCGCAACTAATCCTTCATTGGATGGATAAGAAGCTTGAGTATTGGGTAGAATGTCCAAAAAGACAATGTGTAGTATATGTAATTGAGAAAAGTTCAATTTTGATTATAGCATAGACATGGTGCAATTTCTTTCTAGTTGTTAGACATTTATTCTTATCTACCTTGGAATTGAAAAGATAACAATAGAACCATCCTTTGAAGTAGTCTAGAGAATAGTGTTGTGCAAAAGTATTTACTTAGAACTACATTAAGAATAGAGGTATCGTATCCATTCACATGAAAAATATTTATGGACAAGATTGATAACAGGGATCAGAGATAATTCCATAAGAAATCCACGTTGGTGAAGAGATTGGGCTATAAGTCTCTTGTTTATGGATCAATAATCGTGGAATAGGCCCTCTTGGTACTTGGTGGGTATACTAAATAGGAACACTAGGTAATTATAGGAAATAATATAATAATGAGCGGTAGTTGGCATAGACCACGAGGTATACTCACAAGAAAGTATAAATACACATGGCTATCCATGATATGTTGGAAGTTGAGTATTATTTTGTTACAAGCATGGCTTGTGGAGAGAATTCCACAAGGAGTAATTGATGGTGTTACCCTACCCTAAGGGTTCTCTTTATATTCTTGTAATGTCCCTAATCCAAACCCATTTGTAATTGTACATATAGGATTGTGAGCCATGGGCACCAAGTTTTGGTTTTGCTTGCACCTGAATAGTGCATGAGTGATCCAAATGGATCCAAAAATTCAAAGTTATCGGATTTGGATGAAACCAGTTCCATCACATAGTGCTCCTCGTGCCGATTTTCGCAGTATATTACTTTTCGAAAATGGACTCCATATGCAAAGTTATCACGATCTGAATTTTTCCCAAACAGGAAAAAAAGTCAAATTCAAAGTCAACAGTCTGTACTACTGACGTCAACAGTACATCAACGTGACATGGCAGATGACATCAACATGATGTCATGATGACGACAACATGCTGATGTGGTAGCACTAGAGGCTGACATGTGTCAGGCGAATTTGGAATTTTTGGGTGATGATGTGGCAAGTGAGTGGACTATATGGACTGACACGTGGTAGTCTATATGATGACGTGGCCTAGTGACAGTTCAACACATGGAAATATGAATGAGAGGATGGAATGATGTGGTAGTGACAGATGGCAGTACGGATTTGATGTGGCCGACAGGTGGTTGGCTTTGAGTTTGACACATGGTGTATGTTGCTGACTCAACAAGCTGAATGAACTGTTGAATGGACAAGGTGACTGTGCGCTGACTGTGTATGGTCTAATCATGTGGTGACAAGTGGCCCAATCACAAGGCACCACATGGAAACCCAGATCATGTCAATAAGGTCTGGGTCAAAATTTGTTTGCACTCTGTCAGGATCGAACCCCTAATTTCTAGGCTAGGAAACAACTTAATAGTAATCCACTAACCATGGAAGCGAACAGGTGTGGCTTGAAAAAAATGCCACTATCCAGGATTTTATTTTCAAAGTGGTGCGTGGTGTTGTTTGGGATTGACACTTGGCCAAATGGTCATTCACATGACTAGGGTCCTGATGACAAGGGTGTGGGGTCTAACGCTTATCATTGGCAACATGGAACACCATATGAAAAAAAGTACAAAGAGTAGGGGGCGTGCCCAATATGCTGCAAAAGTGGGTTTTTAAACTATATTATTGGATGTTTTTTATATTTTTAGGCCTATTATAATGGGATTTTTTCCCATTTTTAAGGATTTGGACCCCAAATTGAGACCAGATATTGGGAGGATGTTGGGAAGTGAACCCCAACTCAAATCTTATATAAATCAATCCTTTTTTCCATGGAGAAGGTGTTCAAAATAGAAAAATGATGCCAAGTTGTAGAGAGTAAGCCATTGTTCTACAAGTGAAGCCAGCAAGCGAGAGAACTTTGGAGGCCATTTTCAGGAGCTACACTTAGCCTTTTTCAATTCGGTCGGTTGTGTTGGATTATTGAGGTTGATAAGAACACATACATACCAATTTTTAATCTAATTGATTCAATTTTGATGTGCATTTTAAGAATTGAATATTAATGAAAGAGCCTCCCCACTTAAGACCAAAGGCCCAAAGATGTAGGCAATTTGTGCCGAACTCTGTTATCAAGTTTTTGGCATTATGGTTTGTTGTTCCTTATGTGAATTTTTTGTTCTCTATGTTTTCTAATGGTTATAACATTCTCCACTTAATCATCATCATCTTCTTCTTCTTCTCTTTAAATTCTAAATGATAAATCAACTCATGCAAAATACTTAACCAAGTCATGTTGGCCCTTGACCAAGTTTTGAGTATCCTTGGTCATGTTTGACCTACTTTTGGGACTTTGACAGGCTGTTGAAGGCAAAGCACAAGTAGAAGTGGAGATCGCAGGATTTAGGCCCCTTTTTAGGGATTTTTGGGTTTTGGTATATGTAACAAGTATGGGGATGTGGCCCATGGGTTTACCCATGTTTAGGACTCTTTTGTAATGTATAAATATAAATATAGGAGATGTAAGTAAGGGGAGTGTATGTGATGCTAAGTGCAAAGGCAAAAGTGTGTGATACCAAGTGCTAAGTGCAAGTGATAGTTGTACATGCTTTGTGCATGTTGTGTGAGACTTGCAAGGCTAAGTGAAAGTGAATATAAGAGATTGAGTAGAAGCTTTGTGCTGTAACCTAGCTTGAGGAAGGAGGATCTGGTGGAGTGCACACAAATCTCCTGTCCTATGCGGAGTAGGATCTTGTGGCTCTATGCATGTAGTTGATTGACCGAAGATAATAAAATAGAAGAAGAGTTGGTGGACGTAGCCCCAGGCTGGGGGTGAACCATGTATATCCTGTGTTTCTATGCTTTGTGCGATGTATTGATGTGTTTATGTGTTTACTTTCTTAAGTGATTTGATATAGATGAATGATATATAGATATGTTGATGATTTGTGCTTAATAATATGGATGAATGTTAGATCTAACCTATGTGAATACGCTTAGTGCTTGAATATGCTAGATCTGGGTGAATACTGCGATGCTCTGTAATTAGGGTTTTATCTGAGAAGTAGATACTGGTTAAATACTTATGACCCGTAATTTCTAAGTGCTTTGTTAAGGTGTTGTAATCATAGATCGATGTCTCAGCTAAGGTTACAAACATATGAGTCCTGCAACCACACTTGTCTCTACCTCGGGTGAGAGTTCATTTTCTTCGCAGGTGTTGCTGAAAGGGATGATACTTAGGGTTTTGTTGGTGCGCTCTTGAGCATTGAAAACTGGGTCTATCCCTGTGCCAGCAAATGGTTCCATTGTCAGTGTTATCACTCAAGGAAACTCTCCTAGGATGTAAGTCGGAGATGCCTGGTAACTACTCTTTTTGGAAATATTTTCTTAATATTTGATGTGTTTTTGTGGATCAAGATGAATATCTAAGAACTGGACTGTGTATTCAAGACTATATAGGAATATAAAATCTCACAAGGCCTTCTAGTCATGCAATCAGACAAGGTTGGATTAAATGGGAGCGAGACTAGCTATCGAACCAGATTATACTCATATAAAAAAAGTAGAATGGGTTTAATAACTAAAGAAATATCTTATGATTATCCACTTAATCAATCGACATATGAGATGACAGTCATATACAGATTGAATGAGCATCAACAAAGAACCTTCACTCACAAGATATCAGAGACAAGAAAGATAAATCTGACAACACGACTGAGAGAAGCTTGAAATCTTTCATATAATAAGAATAAGTCTTTTCTTATAGTAACAGCCTATAGAAAACCAAAATTGAACCCCTGGTTCATCTTCTATTCTAATATTTATAGTATTACAAAGTAGTTCTTTGATCCTAAAAACATGGATCAAATCAACTAAAAATAGCAAGTCAAAATCTGTTGCAAAATAAGTGGGATGTTTCCTCAAAATGAGGTCAATCCCAGATCTCTCTCTCTGTTGATTGTTGGTGTAGTGTAGAACAGCCTCCCAAGGCTACATGATGAATTTCAAATAGATATTAAGTCGAATTGTTGATGTGGCTGGGTGTCCTGCTTTCTGTTTTAATTAGAAATGTCCATAACCTTTGAAATAACTTCTTTCTCCATAATATGCCAAAAATAACTGCTGGGCTGGTCTTGATAATTCATGTGACATTCATTGGAAAAGATCTAGAATCTTTTCATATCAAAAATCCCTGACCTGTGTAAAAACTCGTTCAATTATGGACACACAGGCTTTCGGTGGTTGTCTGGGAAGGTTTCTGGGTGAGTTATCCACCGAAAGCGCCTCTTTTCAGTGGTTAATAAGCACACGGTGGGCTCGCCTAAACCACCGAAAGTCAATCTTTGAAGAGTTTCAAAATTGCAAAAATGACTGTCTTGAATCCTCTTTTAGCACTCAAACTTTCTTAGATACTGTAGTCTTGATTCGAGCAGACCTACGAACCTTTGCTGACTGTGTAGGGGAATCTGTTACATCTATTATAGTTGTGGCTAAATTAGCCAAAGTATCCAAACCAGTTTTTTTTTCTTCAGGTGCTTCCAACTCCTTTAGCTTGAGCCTCAGAATCCTGAGCTGCCTGTATAATTTCATATTTTCTCTAATCAACTCTCTGTTTCTATCTTTGATTTTATCATGTTTTTCTTTAAGAGTTTGATTCTCTTTGAATATTTCAACATTTCTCTCGGTGAGGTCTGTGTTTTCTTTTTTGATTACCCTCTCCGGGACTTCCATCTCATAAATCTCTCGTGGAAGCATGTTGATTTTATTTGTCTTACCTTTCTTAGGCCTACTTGAAGAAGCTTCTGCTTCTGATTGCCTGTGTGTTTCTGAAGGCTTTGATGGAGGTATATTGATCTTCAGTTTTGCATCCTGTTTGATCTGCAATTTTTCCTGTGTTTTTGCCATCCCCTGCTCTGAATTAGAGTCACTATAAGGTAGATTGAGAGGGTTTTTTCCTATGACAGGGTTTCTATCTTCAAACTTTAAATTCCTCTTGATTCCTCTCTGCTTGCTGGGTGATGTTTTAATAGAATCTCTGGGCATTGAAATTCCTTTCCTCCTCCTGTGACTACTCTTGGGAGTAGGATCTTTTTTTCTTCTAGACTTCTTTGCTTTTATCTCTGGAGGCCTTTCTGTCTGAAACTCATTCAAAAACAAGAAGAAACCCCACTCAATTTGTTTCCTCTGCAGAGCTTCCTTCACAAGGAGGGTAATCAGCCCCTGATGTGATAACCTGCTTATAACTTTAGTAGGCTGTGCTTTTACCTGTTTTGCCATCTTAGTTAGGGTTTTATGAAAGAAGTAAGGTATGTTTAAGTGTTCTCTGCCTGTGAAATGGTTCAGCAGTTTAAAATGGTAATACACAACCTTGTTATAGCGCCCTTCACAGGTGATATATACCAAAATCGCCCTCAGCAGGGACTGCCACTTCGATTCAAGATAAGACATGGGAATATCCTTCTTCCAAGTCAAAGCTTTATGCATTGGTAACAGATATGACCTGAATTCAACATTTGAAGGTGAAGAGGTTTTAAACCAGCAGTCCCTTGTTCTGGATAACCCTGTGTATTTAGCAATAGCTGCTTCATCTAGAACGAACTCCTCCCTTCCTATTTTTGCAATCCTTCCATCATAGGAGAGGGCAAATGCTTCAGCCACTTGTTGGTGAAAGGTTGTCAATTTTTCAAAATATGTGAAAACTCCGACCTGTTTAAAACACTCTGCGACCTCTGGATGATCTTCAAAGTACCACAGGGCATCCACTTTGGATCTCAAAGCAGGACTTACTTTTGACATGACTCGATACCGACTGTACCTGAAACTATGGGGGATTAAAATGTTCGGGAGGTAATGGTTCTGGGAAGTAGGAATATAGTCGATACCACTTATGAAAAAAAACCAGTGAAATCGGATGACAAAGCATATGATTAATGACCTCACTAAAACACCATCCCACTCTCGGATGACAATCTAGCTGAGAAATGCCGAAACTTCAGCTTTTCGGGGGGCAATTGAATTGCTGAAACTTTAAAAGAGAACGGTTTCCGATCTTACCTGATAACCCGCCTAGGTTTCTTTGACTCGGGATGCCTACTGAACTCGGAGACACTTCGACAATCGCCAGAGAACGCATGATCAGAATTTTGAAAATATGCTTTGCTGATAAGATCACGGACTTGTGATTATCTTCAGCGATATTCGGGATTCGTTATAACTCATTGAGTTTACAGATGAAGGAAAGACCTGGTAATGATGACTGGCATACTTACCACTGAAATGGAGGGAACCCCGTACAATCATACCTGCCAATAACTGCTCTGCATGGGTTTGAAATGATCAATGCAATGGATAAGACACTGGTGCTTCGAACCTTTCGGATGAACACCACGAATGTGCATCATCTCCCACAATGCGAGCTTTTGGGGATTGTATTTCTCATCATTGCAACGATTTTTGACATCTGGCTCGTGCGAAAGCACGAGCTTTCTTTTTTCCCGTTCAAACATTTTCGGTGGTTGCTTGCCTTCTGCCTCGACCCCTTATCTGCCAAAAATGAACACTTTTGGTGGTTAATGAGCACGCTGAAGGATTGCCTAAACCACCAAAACCTGATATTTTTCCATTTTCTTGACCGAACCAAAATCAACATTGCTTTTGATCTTATTTTGGAATGACAGATTCTCTAAACTATCTATAGAAATTTTGAAATCAAATTTAGAGCTCAACCTGTCATATAAAAATCAAATAAAATCCACTGATTTATTTGAGGAGTTAAAACTGGCTCCTATTGGTGATGAACACCTCCCTGTGAGGTTTCAAGAACCATAGAATCAATGCCTTTCCTGGAAAAGAACCTAAAAACTAAACTATCTGCTAGTGTTTCCATTGGGCATGGAGTTATTGAAAAATAAAAACTAAGACTATCATTACAATGTCTAGGCTCTATAGCGTTAGACGAAATAAAGTTTTAGAAATCACCCGTTTACCGGGCCACTGAACACTTCCTCACCCTCCAGATTCTGCAGAATGAAAGTGTTATTGTTTTGAACCTGAGTAATCATAAAAGGGCCTGTCCACAAGGAATCGAACTCGCCATGCTTGCCTTTCTCCTGTCGAAGAGCATCCCACTTTAGAACCCAGTCACCGATCTGAAAACTACCCACGTTTGCCTTTCTGTCAAATGTCTTTTTGATCTGCATCTGATGTGCTTCTGATCTGTCCACTAACTGTTTGCGAGCTTGCTGTAGTTCCACCAAATCCAACATCCTTCTTACCATGTCATTTTGCTTAGTCTGTTCTTCCTGAAAGAATTTAGCCACAGGCAACAAAAACTGAACAGGAAAGATAGCATCAATCCCATAAACCAACTTAAATGGGGAAGTTCCTATAGATTTTTTAATAGTTACTCTGTCTGCCCACAGAGCAAATTTCAGTTTGGAATCCCAATTCTTTTTATTCTCTTCTAATAGTTTTCTTATGATTTTGATCAAGGTCTTATTTGACGATTCAGCCAAGCCATTACCTTGAGGATAGTAAGGAGTCGAGTGTACGAGCTGAATACCCATTGATTCACACATGTCTACCAATGCTTCTGCTTTAAACACTGCTGCATTATCTGCCACCAGCCTCTTGGGACATCCAAATCTGCTCAAAATATTTTCATAGAGAAACTTCATGACTACCTGGTGTGTAGCATTCCGGGTGGGGATCATCTCTATCCACTTTGTGAAATAATCGGTGGCTACCAAAATCCACTTGTGCTGACCACTGGATGAAGGATTTATTTCACCGATAAAATCTAAACCCCACTGCTAGAAAGGGCCATTTACCACAATAGGTCTCAGGGGTAAAGATTTCAGCTGCTGCTTACCGATAAATCTTTGGCATTTATCGCAATATTTGACGAATGCACACACTTCTATGAAGAGGAAAGGCCAATAGTATCCAGCCCTCAGGATCTTATGGGCAGTAGTCTTCCAGTAATGATGGTTGCCACAAACAACTGAATGAAACTGATGTGTCACTTCGACAGCCTCCTCTTTATCTAAACACCTGAGAAGCAAGCCAGTAGGGTCCCTCCAATATAACAAATTATTATAAATGCAGAATTTGATAGATCTGAGCTTGAGAGCTCGAGCTTGAGTCAAACTGAGTTCAGGAGGAACTTCAAGCTTTTGCAAAAAATGTATGATGCCAGAATACCATTCACAAGAAGACAAGTGCTCTGCCACTTGCTGGTTGTCATGCTGCCCTTCTGCTGCCAACTCTGTCTGAGAATTTTCTGAAATTTCTACTATGAAATTAATATCTAGTAGCTTATGATTTTCCTCCGCTAAAAGCTTGGCAAGGCCCTGGCCTTTGACTAGTTTGGTAGGATTTACTTCAATGTTGAACTCAATCATCTTTGCAATCCATCTCGCCCTCTTTCCGTCAATATCCGACTGAGTCAAAAATATCTTTTACAGAAGAAGAAGGAACATATGCGATGACCTTTGAATGAAGGATATAAATTCTGAATGATTTTAAAGATTTTATGAGAGCATAAGCTTGTTTCTCGATAGGGTCATACCTCAGTTCATCATCCCTGAGTGTCTTGCTGAAGAAAGCCACAGGATGATCAAAGTTTTCCTCATCTTTCTGAAGCAGGACTACTGCCACTGTGTCGTAGGAAGAAAAGGAAAAGATATAGAAAGTCTTACTGTAATATGGGCTGATCAGAATCGGAGACTCGATGATTGCTTGCTTGATATCCTGAAAAGAGTTTCTCGCGTTTTCTGTCCATTTTATCTCAGCCCCCTTTTTCAGCATGCAAGTTATGTGTTTGACCAATTCAACAAAATTGGGCACAAACCTTATGACGAAATTTATCTTACCAAGTAGTGACTGAATGTCCTTCTTTGACCTTGGCAATGACAGCTTTTGAATTGCCTCCACTCATTCTGGATCAATCATTACACCTTCGGCTGAGACGATGTGACCCAAGAGCTTACCCTTTCTTAGAGAAAACTAGGATTTCTTGGGATTCAATGAGATCCCGAACTGTCTGCATTTTAAGAACACTCTTTTTAGATGTTTCAGATGCTCCTCATGGCTGCTGGAATATACTGTTATATCATCAAGGTATATGAGGAAAAAATTGTCCTTTTCTCCCACAAATGCTATATTCATGGCCCTTTGGAATGTGGCCCTGGCATTCATTAATCCAAAGGGCATCTTGGAGTACATAAAGGTACCACAGGGTGTGGTAAATGCAGTCTTTTCCTGGTCATCAGGGTGAACAAAAATCTGATTGTAACCGGAAAAGCCGTCAAGAAAAGACATGACCTTTGCCCCTTAAATCCTCTGTAACAAGTGTTCCATCTTAGGAAGAGGATAGTTGTCCTTTTTAGAGCTTTTGTTTAGATTTATGAAATCTACACACAATCTGACCTCACCATTCTTCTTCCTTACGATCACCAGATTGGCAATCCATTTGGAATATCTCAAGGGAACTATGATCTTGGCATCTAGGAGTTTTTTAATTTCTCTCTCAATCACTGGCAGCAGAAGAGGACTGATAGGCCTGACTTTTTTCTTGAAAGGAATAGTGTCTTTCTCAAGAGGTATCTTATGCTGGATAACATCGGGATCATAAGTCTTTAAATCGCTATATTTCCAAGAAAACACATCGGAAAATTCCTTCAAAACACTACAGTAATTTGACTTCTCATCAGCAGTCAATTCAGAAGACAAATTAATAAACCGGGGCTGACTTTTACCTCCTATGTTATGCTCTTGAACAGCTGGGTGTTTCTCCTTTTTGTCTGGCTGGTACAGGACACCATTTTGATCAAACAGCCTTTCCAGGGGTACCAAACCTCGTGGTATATAATTGTTTGGTAACTGAATAATGTCATGCTTGCCCAACTTCTTCTTTATCTTAGGTTCCTGTGACTCTTCTTCATTAAGATTCTGCTGATCAATGTGCAAATCAGAAAACTCATCGACCACTTGGAGAAATCTATTGAGTTCATCATCATCTTCAAAGACTTTCCAATATTTGACATTATCCAGTAAGGAGGGTTGATATTTCACTTGAATCTCATAGCTGAGCTTAGGGGGCATGGGAGGAATGAATGTGCTGGCTGAAACAACAAGAGAATCAACGAGCTGATTCATATCCCTTGGTATGTATGAAATTTCAAAAACAGAAAAAGAATCACGTAGCTTCCATACCTCATCTCTGTAAGCTTTTAATCTGACATGCTTAGCTTGAAATGTGCTGTTTACCTGCTGTACAATGAGGTCTGCATCTCCCAACACTTTCAAACCTTTTATCCCCATCTCTTTGGCTGAATTTAATCCCAGCAGCAGAGCCTCATACTCTGCTATGTTGTTAGTGGTTCTAAAGTCAAGCTTGAAAGACAAGGATATGGTCTCCTTTGAAGGAGAGATCAGAACTACTCCAGTGCCTGCTAAGTCTTTAGTGCTGGCCCCATCGAAGTACATAGTCCAGACTGCAATGTTTTCACTTTCAGCCTGTTGTTCAATAGGATTCACTAGCTGCATAGGAATTGATTGACCATCATCAATCTGAAGGATGCATGAACCGAAATCCGTATCCACAGCATAGATAGGATGATTGATGGAATTCTTTCCATCACTAATAATGTAAGCAAGCTGGTTTCCCTGTAAAGTATTTTCATTTCCCCTCCAAACACTGGAATCGTAGCATAGGACAAATCCATCTGCAGTGTACCTCCTAATATTTTTCCCCATGAACGAGACAAAAGAAGCCCAAACTTAGGTGGAATATCAACGACCACCACGTCCATAACCATGCTTCTCATGGGCAGTTGAGAAAGGTTTATGACAAGGTCTTTGATGAGGCCTAGACACTTGACTTTCCTAGAATCAAAGGAGAACAGGTCTTGATATGGTCTGGTCACCTCCAGACCAAGCTCATCCATCATTGCTTTTGACATAAGATTATGTGACGCCCCGGAGTCAAGCAGACAATTGTGAAGGAGTTTGTCATGGACATTTAAGGATATGTAAAATGGTGGACAAGAATCGTCACAGTCTTCTATCATGGGCCCTATGGTCACTTTAGGCTTATCATCTTGTAGGTTAACAAAATCATCTGATGGGGAGGTCTTAGGATCAAGAGACTTTAGGATGGTTGTTCTAAAGATTTCATTCTTCATGAGTTCAGTTAAAGGCATCGGAATCTTGACTTTTTGAATTTCTGATTCAAAATTGAAAGAGAAAGATGATTTGTCTAAAACCTTTACCTCATGGGAAGGAGCTTTGAGGCTAACCTGTTCCTTGACTGTAGGCTGAGTTTGTTTCTTCTGCTGTTTTGCTGGAGGGGGGGTTTGTTTTTCAAGAGTGGGATGTTGCTTGGCAGCAACCTCTTTACTCTTCACAGGAGCAGTATCTTCCTTATCCTTCACAGGAGCAGCAATGGGTGTTTTTGGACCAGCCTTCTTGGATCTTAAGTTGTAGCCTTTCTGATCATCTGTCAGGTAGACAGCTCCTTCCACACTTGCTTCCTGAATTTGCTGATCCATCAGGGCCTCTTCATAGTCTACCTGTGTTAAAAATGAAGGATCATTTTCATCACCAAAATAGTTTATTTCATCCGCATATTCAATTTCATCAGGAGGTGGCGGTTTCTCTTCATCTAACACTGCATTTTGAAAAGGTGGTCTGACCCTCTGATCATCAACTGGATTTCTATCTCTTTGAAGTATCTGAACTGGTGGATTATTCCTTCTATAGGGAAAAGCATTTCGATTTCTCGGGGCAAAAGTATTTGGCTCTTTTGCCTTTGCTGGTTGCTGATTTTGGATTTTCAATTTGGACATTTCGGATGTCAGACTTTCCAGCATCTTAGACATTTTTTCCATTTTACTATTAGAAGAGGAGGAGGGCTCAACATCAGACTTCTTCTTCTCAGCCCTTCCTTTAAGCTTCTGTGATGCTGTAATGTTGGACTCAACCTCGAGAGCAACATCTTGCATTAAAGCAAGCATGGCTGATCGTCTTTGTCTAAGGATAAGACAAAACTCTGTATCAAAGGTAGCAGAAAATGTGATCTTTGTCGATGCATCACTTGGTTTAATCTCAGCAGGGATTTTACCAAACATTTTATGGAATCTCTTGATAAAGTCCGAAACCGATTCTCCATCTCCTCTCTTCAAATTTCCAAACTCAGAAATGTAGTATAACAGATCTCTTCTTTCTCCCCAATGCTTCAAGAATACTTCATCTAATTGTTCAATGCCGGTGATTGAATTTGCTGGTAGCTCTTTGAACCACTTTCGGGCTTGGCCATCCAAACTCTGAAAAAAGACTCTAGTCCACACATCTTCTTCTGAAATATTTATGTTTTCTGCGTAAGCATAAAATGCTTCAATGTGTTCTTCAGTAGTATACTCCCCTGCTCCTATAAACTTTGGCATATATTTCTGGTAGTCACCTGTTGGCATGGCAGACAGGGGATTTGGCAAGACAAGTGGGGCATATCTGTTTGCCAAGATCTGTTCCATTCTGGTCAAAGGAGCAGCCATGACAACCTTGGTGATTGATACAGATGAGGAACTTGTAGGAGATGACGGAGGCGATGAGGGAATCGTAGGAGATGATGGGGGAGATGAGTTGCCTGAGTTAGAAATGAATGGCTTTCTTACTTCATCCTAAGCAGAAGTTTTAGAAGTATGTGGAAAATAAGAGGCTTTATAAAATTGGCTGAGCAACGAAGCTAGATTTTCTTCAGCCTTAGAGGATAGATCATGGAGAATTTCTTCAAGGACAGGCAGATTAGTGTAAGTGTGTAAAACACCTTTCGAAGGTTTGATAGGTGATGAATCAAAAGAAGATGAAGAGGAATTTTCTTTCTGTTTAAAGGATTCTATATCTAATTCTTTTGGATGGGATGAAATGTCAATCTTAGGAAAAGAATCAGTAATATTAGAAGAAAATGAAGGTTCTTCTACTTTAGAAACTTGAGATGAATTTTTAATTTCCTGGGAATTATGAGTTTTAGCAGGGGATTCAACCAAAGACTTTTCAGATATGGAAGGATGAGTATCAGCTTGAATACCTGAATCAATTGCGCTTGCAGATCCGGAAGCCTGTCTTTGTAGAGCTTTGCCCTTGTTGATGATCTTCTCTGGATTAGGAACTGATGTTGTCAATGGGCCTTCTGGGTTTGCCCTGGTGTGAGCTCTTTTAGGAGCCACTTCGTTTCAATGGAGTCGCCAGATAGAAAATGTACAACTTGATATTGTCTGCTTCTTGTCTATCATCAAGAACTAGATCTATGTCGTCTCCCAGAGAAGCTGAGCTTCGATCTTCTCTCCCCAACAACGGCGCCAATTTGTTATCACTCTAGGAAACTCTCCTAGGCTGTAAGTCGGAGATGCCTGGTAACTACTCTTTTTGGAAATATTTTCTTAATATTTGATGTGTTTTTGTGGATCGAGATGAATATCTAAGAACTGGACTGTGTATTCAAGACTGTCTAGGAATATAAAATCTCACAAGGCCTTCTAGTCATGCAATCAGACAAGGTTGGATTAAATGGGAGCGAGACTAGCTATCGAACCAGATTATACTCATATAAAACAAGTAGAATGGGTTTAATAACTAAAGAAATATCTTATGATTATCCACTTAATCAATCGACATATGAGATGACAGTCATATATAGATTGAATGAGCATCAACAAAGAACATTCACTCACAAGATATCAGAGACAGGAAAGAGAAATCTGACAACACAACTGAGGGAAGCTTGAAATCTTTCATATAATAAGAATAAGTCTTTTGTTACAGTAACAGCCTATAGAAAACCAAAATCGAACCCCTAGTTCATCTTCTATTATGATATTTATAGTATTACAAAGTAGTTCTTTGATCCTAAAAACATGGATCAAATCAACTAAAAACAACAAGTCAAAATCTGTTGCAAAATAAGTGGGATGTTTCCTCAAAATGAGGTCAATCCCATATCTCTCTCTCTGTTGATTGTTGGTGTAGTGTAGAACAGCCTCCCAAGGCTACATGATGACTTTCAAATAGAGATTAAGTCGAATTGCTGATGTGGCTGGGTGTCCTACTTTCTGTTTTAATTAGAAATGTCCATAACCTTTGAAATAACTTCTTTCTCCATAATATGCCAAAAATAACTGTTGGGCTAGTCTTGATAATTCATGTGACATTCATTGGAAAAGATCCCGAATCTTTTCATATCAAAAATCCCTGAACTGTGTAAAAACTCGTTCAATTCTGGACACACAAGCTTTCGGTGGTTGTCTGGGAAGGTTTCTGGATGAGTTATCCACCGAAAGCACCTCTTTTCATTGGTTAATGGGCACACGGTGGGCTCGCCTAAACCACCGAAATTCAATCTTTGAAGAGTTTCAAAATTGCAAAAATGACTGTCCTGAATCCTCTTTTAGCACTCAAACTTTCTTAGATATTGTAGTCTTGATTCGAGCAGACCTACGAACCTTTGCTGACTGTGTAGGGGAATCTGTTACATCTATTATAGTTGTGGCTAAATTAGCCAAAGTATCCAAACCAGTTTGTTTTTCTTCAGGTGCTTCAAAATCCTTTAGCTTGAGCCTCAGAATCCTGAGCTGCCTGTATAATTTCATATTTTCTCTAATCAACTCTCTGTTTCTATCTTTGATTTTATCATGTTTTTCTTTAAGAGTTTGATTCTCTTTGAATAGTTCAACATTTCTCTCGGTGAGGTCTGTGTTTTCTTTTTTGATTACCCTCTCCAGGACTTCCATCTCATAAACCTCTCGTAGAAGCATGTTGTTTTTTTTTGTCTTACCTTTCTTAGGCCTGCTTGAAGAAGCTTCTGCTTCTGATTGCCTGTGTGTTTCTGAAGGCTTTGATGGAGGTATATTGATCTTCAGTTTTTCATCCTGTTTGATCTGCAAGTTGTCCTGTGTTTTTGCCATCCCCTGCTCTGAATCAGAGTCACTATAAGGTAGATTGAGAGGGTTTTTTCCTGTGACATGGTTTCTATCTTCAAACTTTAATTTCCTCTTGATTCCTCCCTGCTTGCTGGGTGATGTTTTAATAGAATCTCTGGGCATTGAAATTCCTTTCCTCCTCCTGTGACTACTCTTGGGAGTAGGATCTTTTCTGCTTCTAGACTTCTTTGCTTTTATCTCTGGAGGCCTTTCTGTCTTAAACTCATTCCAAAACAAGAAGAAACCCCACTCAATTTTTTTCCTCTGCAGAGCTTCTTTCACAAGGAGGGTAATCATTCCCTGATGTGATAACCTGCTTATAACTTTAGTAAGCTATGATTTTACCTGTTTTTTCATCTTAGTTAGGGTCTTATGAAAGAAGTAAGGTATGTTTAAGTGTTCTCTGCCTGTGAAATGGTTCAGTAGTTTAAAATGGTAATACATAACCCTGTTATAGCGCCCTTCACAGGTGATATATACCAAAATCGCCCTCAGCAGGGACTGCCACTTCGATTCAAGATAGGACATGGGAATATCCTTCTTCCAAGTCAAAGCTTTATGCACTGGTAACAGATATGACCTGAATTCAACATTTGAAGGTGAAGAGGTTTTAAACCAGCAGTCCCCTGTTCTGGATAACCCTGTGTATTCGGCAATAGCTGCTTCATCTATAATGAACTCCTCCCTGCCTGTTTTTGCAATCCTTCCATCATAGGAGAGGGCAAATGCTTTAGCCACTTGTTGGTGAAAGGTTGTCAATTTTTCAAAATATGTGAAAACTCCGACCTGTTTAAAACACGTTGCAACCTATGGATGATATTCAAAGTACCAAAGGCCATCGACTTTGGATCTCAAAGTAGGACTTACTTTTGACATGACTCGATACCGACTGTACCTAAAACTAAGGGGGATTAAAATGTTCGAGAGGTAATGGTTCTGGGAAGTAGGAATACAGTCGATACCACTTATGCAAACAAAACCAGTGAAATCAGATGACAAAGCATATGATTAATGACCTCACTAAAACACCATCCCACTCTCGGATGACAATCTAGATGAGAAATGCCGAAACTTCAGCTTTTCGGGGGGCAATTGAATTGCTGAAACTTTGAAAGAGAACGGTTTCCGATCTTACTTGATAACCCGCCTAGGTTTCTTTGACTCGGGATGCCTGTTGAACTCGGAGACACTTCGACAATCACCAGAGAACGCGGGATCAGAATTTTGAAAATATGCTTTGCTGACAAGATCACGGACTTGTGATTATCTTCAGCGATATTCGGGATTCGTTATAACTCATTGAGTTTACAGATGAAGGAAAGACCTGGTAATGATGACTGGCGTACTTACCATTGAAATGGAGGGAACCCCGTACAATCATACCTGTCAATAACTGCTCTGCGTGGGTTTGAAATGATCAATGCAATGGATAAGACACAGGTGCTTCGAACCTTTTGGATGAACACCACGAATGTGCATCATCTCCCACAATGTGAGCTTTCGGCGGTTGTATTTCTCATCATTGCAACGATTTTTGACATCTGGCTCATGCGAAAGCACGAGCTTTCTTTTTTCCCGTTCAAACATTTTCGGTGGTTGCTTGCCTTCTGCCTCGACCCCTTATCTGCCGAAAATGAACACTTTCAGTGGTTACTGAGCACGCTGAAGGCTCGCCTAAACCACCGAAACCTGATATTTTGCCATTTTCTTGACCGAACCAAAATCAAGATTGCTTTTGAGCTTATTTTGGAATGACAGATTCTCTAACCTATCTATAGAAATTTTGAAATCAAATTTAGAGCTCAACCTATCATCTAAAAATCAAATAAAATCCATTGATTTATTTGAGGAGTTAACAGTCAGGACCTAAATTTGTGATTGCTGGGAACTGAAGTAAAGAAAAATAGAAGATCCGTGCGTAGATCTGTTGCCCTAGTGCGCAGTATTCTACTTGACTTGTGAAGCTCTGTGCTAAGAAGAGAATTTAGATCAGAAGAAAAGAGGTAAGATCTGAAGGCTTTGTACTTTGTTAAAGGTAAGAACAGTGAAACGTTTTGATTGAAAAAGGTAAGATAAGTGGAATTTGTTTTTTCAAAAGTATGGATCTAGGTATGTTTGATAAATTTTGTCCTAGCTTGAAAAGTAGGGCACACCTAGATGAAAGAAGGTTTGATATGAGTATATCTGATAGAAATAATGAAAGATATGTTATTCCTATGCATAGAAAGAAAGTTTCGACTAACAAATGGATGCAGGAACCTAGAAAGAATTTTTTGCATGTTAGCTACTATGATCCTATTGCGTAGTACAGGAAAGGTTGGGTATAATTTCAAATAAAAAGAAGATTAACTCTTTGTTATAATTGCATAAGACTGAGACATCTTGCTAAGGAGTGCCCTGGTTGAAGACCTAGTTGTCTTTGTTTTCAAGCTATGGATCATGAATTTTTGGATTGACCTAGAATGATTGCTAAGGTTGAAAGAATGAATATGAGACACAAAAACGCTGAGGAAGATCAAGAAACTAAGACCACGACAGATCCCCAGAAAGAATCAAAGATTGTATTACTGCAAATGAAAGAAACCCTGAATGATCACCTAAATATCAACTTATCAAAGATATTCAAAGAAAAAGAGTGCATAGAAACAAGAATATGAGACTTCGACATAGATTGTGCTCTAGATGAGGAAACACAGGTGAATATTATGATAGAAAGAGCCTGGGAAATTTTAGGAAAGCCTGCTATGATTCCTTCATTAGGAGGAATAGGATTATTTATAGGAAAGTTGATAACCCTATGTGGAAGACTCACCAAGATATTTATGAGTGCTCATGGAACTACGACAAAGGAAGATTTTGAGGTTGTTAAATTTATTGAGAACAATGCCCCATTTACTATGTTATTAGGAAAACCTTGGATTGAGATAAATCAAACCAGAAGAAAGGAAGAGGAATCCCTAGAGCAGGAGAAGAAATAACTAAGAGACTTCATGACGAAGAGGATATCACACTTGATTGAAGAACAAGAGAACATATCGAAGCTATTTAAAACCAAGAACTTGGATGTCAAAGTTGAAAGAACACAAGAAGAATTAGAGAAGAACAAAGCACCTACCCCAGACAGAGAAGAATTATTTCCCTTGAACCCTACGAAATAATCCCAAGAGCACAAAGTTACTATTCCAAGAGGAGATAAGAATCAGAATGGGAAGAGGAACCTAGTAACGCATATCACAAGGAAAAAGGCTAGAAAGCTCAGTAAGAAGAAAGCGAGGCTAGAAAAAATGCAGGAGGTTCCCGAGGAAACTTCGTAGAAGAAAGTTTTGAAAAACTGGAACTTCATCGGGATATCAGAATAGCACAACATGGCACTTTGCCATGGCAAAGAAATATAGCCGTTGAAAGAAATATAACCATTAGCATGACGCCCCGAATGGTTAGAACAACAATTATGACCAGAAACTTGCCATAGGACTGTTGGGACCGTGCTGTAACAGACAAAACTGCATTGATGAAGGCCTCTTGTCCATTAGAGAATATCTGTTACATTGTTGTCTACTTATTTCATCAACTATTGCACCGAGAACACTTTTGCGAATTGTATCCGAGCCAACACCAGAACTCATTTCTACCGCATTGTGTTTATTGAGATCGACACTTGTTCCATTGCTTTGAGCATTCATTCATCCACCTGAGTTATCTGATCTGAGCATGTATGTTGGACGAGATCAGCACCACAGAGAAAGTCATCGAAGAAGTTCTAATCGATCTTATGGCAAAGGGAGTGATGTCCACAAGAGTTCAAGCTTCATCGATGCGAGGAGTGCAAACCAACCTGTCAACTACTAGCGGATCCAGACCATCACACATTGCATATGAGAAAAGAACCAATCACGGAGATGACTTAGCAAATGCAAAGTTAATCCCGTCCATTCTGCCCAACTACATTCTGCCTCTAGCCAACACGGTGAATCGTGACAGTGTCCTGAGGGACTTCGACTACACAGTCATCACGATGTAGCTCCCAAAGGGGATACACGCAGTCAGACCATAGTTGGAGAGGATTCTAGCTTTAAATATAAGTGACTATAATATAAGGGACCGCAATACCTACGACATGCTCACGCCTCACAAGTACTTGACTAAGATGAAGGGAAAGAGATTGAAGATCATTCCCCAACCATGGACCATGAACATCGCACAGTCCACTATCCTTAACGTCATGAAAATTCCACACTTTGGAAGGCACCAGGAGGTTAATGCGTGCGTTAATCTCCTGTTGTCGTGCTTCCATGGCGGTTATTTATGGTTGGACAGACGTATTACCATCGATCTGACGTTGATCCATAGGATCACTAGATTGAGCATGTAGGGACCTGATCCACAGGACTTCTACCCAGGGAAGGCTACAGATTGTGCCCTGGAATAGAGGATTAAAGACATCTATGGCGATGTAGAGAAGGGGATGTGAGGCTACAAGGTAGAATCCATTTAGAATGGTGTTGTGCACCTTGATTTCCAGTTGATTGTTGGCAATCTAGTCCAAAAGAACAGACCCACAGAGGTCACAAGGTTTGAGGTTGACCTCACAGGAAAGTGCGCGGAGGGATTACAGATGAACTGGGTGAAGTACTTAGTCAACCAACTAGAAGTTGATTGTCGTGAAGCTCAGGATCAAGGCTACGAGTTCCACTTTAGCTAGCTGCTGATCCTCATCGCATTTACAGCTTGGGAGATGCCAAAAGGTGCGACCTTCCCAGACATTGAGTCATTCGAATGACTTGCTTTGAAGTTCACCACATTCTGGTGCTCGAGTGACATGGGAAAATAGTGGTAGTTGAACACAGTATTCCATACCTTCTACCTACAACTGAAAAGGGCTATCGAATCGTTCCCCTGGATGACGCTGAACACTGTGGACAGGTTCAGACCCCTTATGAAGTTACGTGCAAGTAGGCATTTCATATATATCACTACGCACACATGAGAATAAATAAGAGCTTCAGTCATACTATAAGCTCACCGAGGAGGACTTGGAATAAATCACTAAGGAATGGCTCGTAGAGTTTCTTATCCCAGTCACTAAGGAAAAATTATCTGACCCAAACCTCATTGGAAGTCCGGTAGTTACCCATGAGGAGTATAATACATCCAACACTAGCAAAAGGAAGAATAAAGAAGATGTACATGAACTGAGCAGTGCCTCAGAAGAGACTGCCTCATATTAACCTGGAGAAGGAGGAGGTGATGAAGTGGACAAAGAGGATAAATAAGAAAAAGAAGGTGAAGAAGATAAGTAGGAGCAAGGCAAAGTAACCCCACCACAGAACCCCCTTGATGACACAGATCCATCGAAGAAAAGGAAGGTTTCCCCCATGAAACCTACATCGCGGAAGAAATCCAAAGTAGGCAAGCCGAAGCTTCAGACTATACTCACGGTCGATGACTTTGATTTCATCATCGTAGCCATATTAGGTGCTTCGCAGGATCACGAATCCTTGTATGAAAGAATCATGACATAGCTGAGAGGGGTATAATAGGCCCTTCACTCCAGCCACGCAGTATCCATTGCGCCCCCGCCATCAGAAGAACCAGAGTTGGGAGATGAGCCTGCCCAAGTCCGAAGACTAGATGATGCGACTGAAGCCCACCTTCGTCGAGCGTAAGAAGAGTAAGAATAGACCATAGAGGCCCTAAAGCAAGCACAAGAGGAAATGGTAGAGCAACGTCGAGTTGTGCACCAGGAAAAGGTTGCCTTCCAAACTAAGTTTGAAGAAGATAGAGCACAAATCGAGCAGGAGAAAGAGCATTTTCTTGCGGAGGAAGTTGGAATAAGAGAAGCAATCAATAGAGCACTTCACTCTGTGAAAAGTTTAGAGAAAAAGGAGGAAGACCCAGTGGAACAATAAGTAGCACAGCTTGTTGAAGCTATCCAACAGCTTCAACAAAAAATTGCAGATCTAGAGCTACGTACAATTCCTAGCACTCAACAGGATGTGCGAGTTCAAAGAGAAGCAACTGCTTGAAGAAAAGTTGAGAGAATCAAGGCCCTCACCACGGAATGTAAACAACTAAGTGATCATAGTGCCTATACTTATGAGAGACTCACTAAGGATCTTGAACTAAAGGCACTAGAGTCAGAACTCTAGAAGGCAAAGCAGCAAGAAGAAATAGTACAGGTGCAGTTGAAGCCCCTGTCAACAGTCAAAAGGATGAAGCAATCCCAAGAACAGAGAACTGCTCAACAACAGGTCCACACCATTCAGACCAGAGTAATGGAAGTGACTCAGAGGCTCCAACCAATTCAGGACGAGGCTTTCCAGCTATTCACAGAGATTGAAGGTCGAGGAGAAGAACTAGAGAAAGTCGTCACTACAACTGAACAACACTTAGAGGGACCTATCAATGAAACA
>JASDQU011508555.1:28172-41096 GCA_032191745.1 Picea mariana
TGTTGGCCATTGACCAAGTTTCTAGGATCCTTGGTCATGTTTGACCTACTTTTCGAACTTTGATAGGCTGTCAAAGGTGGAGTGAAAGTCGAAGTGGATATCGCACGATCTCGGTCCCTTTTTAGGTATTTTTGGGTTTTGGGATATGTAACGGGTATGGGGATGTGGCCCATGGGTTTACCCATGTTTAGGCCTCTTTTGTAATGTATAAATAGAAATCTAGGTGATGTAAGTAAGGGTGTGTGTGTGTGATGCTAAGTGCAAAGGCGCAAGTGTGTGATACCAAGTGCTAAGTGCAAGTGATATTTGTACATGCTTTGTGCATGCTGTGTGAGACTTGCAAGGCTAAGTGCAAGTGATTGTAAGAGATTGAGTAGAATATTTTTGCTGTAACCTAGCTCGAGGAAGGAGGATCTGGCAGAGTGCATGCAGATCTCTTGTCCTATGCGGAGTAGGATCTTGTGGCTCTATGCATGTAGCTGATTGACCAAAGATAATAAAAGAGAAAAAGAGTTGGTGGACGTAGCCCCAGGCTGGGGGTGAACCACATATATCATGCGTTGCTATGCTTTGTGCGATGTATTGATGTGTTTACTTTCTTAAGTTCTTTGATATAGATAAATGATAGATATATTTGTTGATGCTTTGTGCTTAATAATATAGATGAATGCTAGATATAACCTATGTGAATGTGCTTAGTGCTTGAATATGCTAGATCTAGGTGAATATTGTGATGCTCTGTAATTAGGGTTTTATCTGCGAAGTAGGTACTGGTTAAATACTGATAAAATGTAATTGCTAAGTGCTTTGTTAAGGTGTTTTAATCACATATCACTGTCCCAACTAAGGTTGTAGACATCTAAGTCCTACAACCACCCCTGTGTCTACCTTGGGTGAGACTTCATCTGCTTCAAAGGTGTTTCTGAAAGGAACGATAGTTAGGGTTTTGTTGGTGCACTCTTGAGCGTTGAACCTTGGGTTTGCCCCTGTGCCAACAAGTCATTTAAAAGATCATTTTGGATCAAGTGGTATCAGAGCAGGTTGACATTTGGTTGTTTTGAGTATGCATGATCACCAGGGAAAATATAAGTCGTGGTGAAGGAGAGCTTGTAGAAGGAGATCCTGAGATTGGATCAAGAAATAGAACATCTCAAAGTGCAAAGATGGCATCGGAAGAAGGACTTTATCAAAACAAAAGAGAGTTTCAAAGAACCTTATTTCCATGTAGGATATGGTAACATTATTGTATGATGATTACTTGGAACGAAAGAGACCTATTCAAGGAGAATCTTCAAAGAAAGACAAAAGTGAAGAAGGAGAGGACCCTCCAAAACCTCCTCTTTCACCTCCTTCATATCCATCTTCTTCTTATTCAAGTACAAGTTCAAATCCTACTTATGCAAAAAAAAATTCTCATAAGCATAAGCCTGTCATTCCATTACTTAAAATTGATGTGAAATTCGAGTTGCCCATGTATAATGGAGAAGTCAATGCTTAGAAGTTTGATAACTAGGTCAGGCAGATGGATGTTATTGCATTGTGCAACAAATCTATGATGAGGCAATCAAGATCAAATTGGCATCACTTCGTCTTACAGGCACAACACTCATCTGATGGCATAGTAAGTTGCAACATGGTACTCAACAAATTGGTATTGTATTTCTATCATAACAAGATTTTATTTTTTCACTTTGAAAATAGTTCTATCCTTTGGGGTATAAGGAGAAGGATTTAATTGAATAGCAAAGTATAAAATCGATAAAAGAACAATCGGTGCAAGAATACATAGATGCATTTCATAAGATGGATTTGATGTTAAATATTCCATTACGTACACAAGAAACTATTCAGAAGTATATCGAAGGTTTTCCTGCACATATTCATAATATAGTATTTATGTTTGGACCTACTAATCTTGATGAGGTTTTTGTTCAAGAAACTTATATTGAAGCAGGGAAAACTAGAGTTGGTGTATCAGGGGAATCGCCTTCAAATAAAGAAGGAAAAGGAAAATGGAATGGGAAGAAATCAAACTCAATGACAGTGAAGTAAGAGAAGCTCTCTTTCAATCATTGCAAGAAAGAAGGGCATGATGATGAACATTGCTGGCAATTGCACCTAGAGAAGAAACCAAAGTTGTTCAAAGAGAGAAAAGGGAGGCAAAAATTTGCAGCAACAAGACAACCAACAGACTTGGGGTCATATTCAGGTGATGAGACTAAAATCATAGCAATTGATTTTTCAGGAAAAATTGGTGATGGTCATGATTCTAGACTTAAATCTTTTCATATAAGGGTCATTATGAAACACACCAAGATCGACACTTTGTTAGAAAGTGGATCTCAAGATAACTTAATTTCAGAAGAATTGGTTAAGCAATTGGGATTAAAAACTAAGATACATCACAAACCCTATTCACTAAATTGGATAAGCAAAAATCGCAAATTGTCCATAACAAAGCAATGTGTCATAAAGTTTGCAATTAAATCTAATTTTGTGGATGAAGTAATATGTGATGTGGTACTGCTAGAAGCATGTGGAATGGTTTTAGGTAGCCCTTATTTATATGATCACAAAGAAATCTTCTTCAAGGAACAAAATCGATATCACTTAACTAAAGAAAGGACAAAATATGTTGTGCATACTCATCATAGCAAAGGGAATCGATCTCTTTTTACAATGGAACAATTAAAGAAGGAAACTTATGCAAGAAATACACCTATAATTCTACCAAATGAAGAAATTGATCTTAAGAAAGAAAGTAAAATGGTTCTAGCATGTAGACATAGCCATACTTTTCTTCAAGATGAGTTTTGGTCATGCAAGCTTGTAGAGAAGAACATACATGTTGGTTCATTTTCAATCATGTTTCTGATATGGTTATCGTTGCTAATGTTTTATACAAGGATGGTAGTAGGTTCAAAAAGATGTGAACAAATGCAAATGGATAACAATATGTTTTCGATTATCATGATTGTTTTGCAATTGATTATCATGTGACAGGTGCACAGGAGAAATTTGATAGAAAAGGGACAAGTGGGGAGGCCTATCTTACACTAGATGTATGATTAATATCCTTTTGGAGGAACGAAAGGTCACAGTGGGGAGGTGTGATCCAAATGGATCCAAAAAGGCCAAAAATTCAAAGTTCTTGGATTTGTATGAAAATAGTGCCATCATGTAGTGATCGTCGTGCCAATTCTGGAAGTATATTCTTTTTCAAAAATGAACTTCGTATGGAAACATTATCGTGATCTGAAGTTTTTCCCAAACATGCAAAACATTCAAAGTCAACAGTTTGCACTGGTGACATCAATAGTACGTCATCGTGATGTGGAAAATGACTTTAGCCTTACATCATGATGATGACAACATGCTGACGTGGCAACACTAGAGGTTGACACGTGTTAGGAAGATTTGACATTTTTGGGTTCTAATGTGGAAGGTGACTAGACTATACAGATAAACATGTGGCAGTGCATATGATGATATGGCCTAGTGATAGTTAGACACGTGGTTGTACAGATGACAGGTTAGCATGGCGTGGTAGTTACATGTGGTAGTACAACTATGACATCGTCGATATGTGGTTGGCTTTGGGTTTGACATGTGGCATACAGTGTTGAATCAACAAGTTGATTGGACAAGGTGACTGTGCACTAACTGTGTATGGTCCAATCATGTGGTGACACGTGTCCCAATCACAAGGTTCCACGTGGCACCCTGGATCAGGCCAAGATGAGTTTTTGGCATGCAAGCTTGTAGAGAAGAACATACATGCTGGTTCATTTTCAATCATGTTTCTGATGTGGTTATCATTGCTAATGTTTTCTACATGGATGGTAGTGGGTTCAAAAAGATGTGAACAAATGAAAATGGCTAACAATATGTGTTTGGTTATCATGATTTTTTTGCAATTGATTTTGATGTGACATGTGCATAGGACAAATTTGATAGAAAAGGGACATGTGAGGAGGCCTATCTCACACTTGATGTATGGTTAATATCCTTTTGGAGGACCAAAAGGTCGCAGTGGGGAGGTGTGATCCAAATGGATCCAAAAAGGCCAAAAATTAAAATTTCTTGGATTTTTACGAAAATAGTGCCATTGTGTAGTGCTCGTCGTACTGATTCTGACAACATATTCTTTTTTGAAAATGGACTTTGTATGGAAAAGTTATCGTGATCTGAAATTTTTCCCAAACATGCGAAAATGTCAAATTCAAAGTCAACGGTCTGTACTGATGACATTAGCAGTATGTCATCGGGATGTGGCAGATGACTTTAGCATTACATCATGATGATGACAACATGTTGATGTGACAACACTAGAGGTTGACATGTGTCAGGAGGATTTGGAATTTTTGGGTGCTAATGTGGTAGGTGACTAGACTATACAGACTGATATGTGGTAGTGCATATGATGATATGGCTCAGTGACAGTTCAACTCATGGAAATACATATGATAGGCTAGCATGACGTAGTAGTGACATGTGGCAGTACGATTGTGATGTGGACAACATGTGGTTGGCTCTAGGTTTGACATGTGGCATATAGTGATGAATCGACAAGTTGACTGGACAAGGTGATTGTGCATTGACTGTGTATGGTCGAATCATGTGGTGACATGTGTCCCAATCACAAGGTTCCACGTGGCACCCTGGATCATGCCAATAAGGTTTGGATAGAAATTTGTTTGCACTCAGTCGGGCTCGAACCCCCAACCTCCAGCCTAGGAAACAACTTAACAACAATCCACTAACCATGGAAGTGGACAGACATGGCTTGACAACACTGCCACTGCCCAGGATTTTGTCTTCAAAGTGGCGCGCGGTGTTGTTTGGGATTGACACTTTGCCACATGATCGTTCACATGACTAGGGTTCAGAGGACAAGGGCATTGGGCCTAGCGTTTAGCGTTGGCCACATGGAAAACCATATGACCAGGAGCCCATAGAGCAGGGGGCACGCCCAATATGATGCAAAAGTGGGGTTTTAAACTTTATTATTGGATTTTCTTTATATTTTCAAGCATGTTGTAATGGGAGTTTTGCCCATTTTTTAGGATATGGAGACCAGATTAAGGAAAAATATTGGGAGGAAGTTGGGATGTGACCCCCAACTCAAATCCTATATAAATCAAGCCTTTTTTCCATGGATAAGGGGTTCAAAACAAGATAATTCTTCCAGGTTGTATTGAGTAATCCATTGTTATGTAGGTGAATCTAGCAAGCTAGGCAACTTTAGAGGCCATTTCTGGGAGCTATGCTCAGCCTTTTTCAATGTTGTCAGTTGTGTTGGATTCTTGAGGTCAAGAAGAACACAACTAGACCAGTTTGTAATCCAATAGATTTACTTTTGATGTACTTTTGAAGCATAGAATATTAATGAAATAGGCCTCCCCATTGAAGACCAAAGGCCCAAAGATGTAGGCAATTTGTGTCGAACTCCAATATCAGGTTTTTGGTGTTATGGTTTGTCATTCCTTATGTGAATTTGTTGTTATATATGTTTTATAATGGTTATAACATTCTCCACTTAATCATATTCTTCTTCTTCTTCTTCTTCTTCTTCTTCTCTTTAATTTCTAAATGGTAAATCAACTCATGAAAAATACTTAACCGAGTCATTTAAAAGATCATTTTGGATCATTGAGGATTGTTATCAAAGAAAGGGTGTGTACATTTCATAGTTTTCCATGCACCTGGGTAAGTGTGTGTGGTTGAGTCAGGATGAAAATAAGCAAGATCACCTATCCTTGTAAAATGTAATGACACTCAAGTTATTAATAATACCACATCTTCGGGTGTAGATAGATCAGATAGAAAGAGACGGGGGGATAAACTCCACCAAAAATGCAAAAGGGGGGACTTAAGTCCAAGGGAATATTTTTTTAATATTTCTGAAATGTGTAATTATGGATAATTATTTATCCTAAGTTCCCTAGGGATGGGAGTGAGTCACCATGTGGCTAAAGCTAATTCTGAAGGTGAAAAGTGTCAAATTTAAGGCATGCAATATATCTTGTTGGCCTTAGTGTATTTTGGGAAAAAGAAAAATTATTTATCTCATTCCTTGATCATTTAGACCAAAACTCCTCTAAGGGGGGCAAGATCTAGAACTTTATGCCATTGTATAATCCTGTTCTTGGTAAAAATTGATATGTGGTCAAAGAGGCAGGTTTTCAGGCCCATGAGCATTCTCTCCAGGTGAGATATTTGTTGACGAAGAGGCAGGTTGTCAGGCCCATGAGCATTCTCTCCAGGTGGGACATTTGTTGACGAAGAGGCAGGTTGTCAGGCCCATGAGCATTCTCTCCAGGTGAGACATTTGTTGACGAAGAGGTAGGTTGTCAGGCCCATGAGCATTCTCTCCAGGTGAGAGTTTTGCTAGGAATTTTTCCCTGGTGCATTAGGCATTAGTTTCAAGGCTCCGAGACTTCTTGTATGGCCTATTGTTGAATCCATGGAAGGGAAGTGGCAAAGCCAAGGGATTGTTGAGAAGAGAAGGGGAACACTTTCTGGGGTGGGAAAAACATGTGGGGAATGAGAGACTATATTCTAGTTGCATTAGTCAGACACCTCAGACTAAACAATTCTATTGATTATTAGACACTAAAACAAATCCATGTGAATTTACTCCAATTTTTGCTCCCCTTTTTTCTTCCAAAGTTGGTTTTAGTGTATTTTTCTTCAATGTTTTGAACAAGTCGTCCCTCTTTATCGGGATGGAGCTATTGATGGAATTTTTTGCACTAAACACAAAATTTAGGTGCTAAATTAGGTTCTAATAGTGCCAAAAATAGCTTCCCATTTAGCACCCCCTTTAGCGCCAGAAATTGCGCTCCATTTAGCATCTGATTTAGCACTCAGCCAGAAATTACACTAGAAGTAGCGCTGAATTTAGCACTGGATGTATCCAGATTAGCCTAAATAGTTAATTAGTTGAGGTGTTGGGGGTTAAGTGGATAGGGGATTTGAGGATTTAGGGATTTGGGGTATAGGGACTAAGGGTTAATGGATTAGGGGTTAGGGTTTAAGGGATTAAGGGTCAAGAGCTAAGGGATTTGGTGCTTACGAGTTAGGTAGTTTAATGGTTAATGGATTAGGTATTATGGGATAGGGGATTAATGTTTAAGTGATTAGTGCATAGTGGTTTATGGATTAAGGGATTAGGGATTAGTGAGAAGTGTTTAAGGGTCGATGGCTTGAAGATTAGGGGATTTAGGGATTTTTTTTAAGGGATTAATGATTAACTAAGGTTGAGGGATTAAGGGTTTAGGGTTTAGGGATTAAGTATTTAAGGGTCAATGTCTTAGAGGTTAGGGTTTAGTTAAAAAATTTACATGGCTAGACGAGACACATGCCTTGATGGTATGCAATATATGATATACATCCAAGGAAAATAGAGCATTAAGGACAACATCAATTGTCATATCAGAAGGAAGTAGTGAAAGAAATCTAAATCAAATGGCTGGAGAGGAGGCTTGAACCCCATAATGATCGATTATCAAACTTGGACAACCAAGATGTTTCAATGTCTAAACTAGTCATTATGGTGGGTGAGAGGCACTATAGACAAAATCCATGATGGCCTACCCTTGCTAGAGGACAAATTTGAAGTGTAACCACTGTCTTTGTTATTCATCATTACAAAGGGAACAAAACAAACGTTGGAAGGAGAAAGGTCATCGGGGAAGGAGGAAGGCCAAGGGTTACATTGAATGGCATTAAATATTAAAATTGTACCAAAAGTAGCGTCGGATTTAGCACCAGATGTATCCAGATTAGCCTAAATAGTTAATTAGTTGAGGTGTTGGGGGTTAAGTGGATAGGGTATTTGAGGATTTATGGGTTTGGGGTACATGGATTAAGGGTTAATGGATTAGGGTCTAGGGTTTAATGGATTAAGGGTCAAGAGCTAAGGAATTTGGAGCTTACGGGTTAGGTAGTTTAATGGTTAATGGATTAGGGAGTATGGGCTAGGGGATTAATGTTTAAGTGCTTAGTGCATAGGGGTTTATGGATTAAGGGATTATTGAGAAGTGTTTAAGGGTCGATGGATTAGGGATTAGGGGATATAGGGATTTTGTGTTAAGGGATTACTGATTAACTAAGGTTGAGGTCTTAAGGGTTAATTAGGGATTAGGGCTTAATTATTTAAGGGTCAATGGATCAGAGATTAGGGGACTTAGGGATTTGTTGAAACTCTCTTGAAATTTCATGGAATCTATTCCAACACTCTAATCACCAATTTCATCCATCGATGTCACACTGTGAGCTGTGAATGGGGCCAACATTGAAATTTCTTCAAACTCTTACTGCATGCGTTGAAATTTGACACGGTTAGAATAGAAACATGCCTTAATGGTATGTGAGGGTTTCAAGACTCAAGGATACTCGATGTTCCCACATAATCTTAAATATCATCCACGTTTTCATCAACGTTCATCATGCAGTCTCATTGTCATAATTTTTCATTCATATACATGGAATGCTTCTCAAAACTCTCTTAAAATTTTGTGGATTAACATATTCCAACAAATCATCAATGTCATCCATCAATGTATCATGGTGAGTAGTGAATGGGGTTTAGCATCGTATGTGCATAAACAATTAATTAGTTGAGGTGTTGGGGTTTAAGTGGATAGGGGCTTTGAGGATTATGGGATTTAGGGATTTGGGGTACAGGGATTAGGGGTTAAGAGAATTAGGGATTAGGGTTTAAGGGATTAAGAGTCAAGATATAAGGTATTTGGTGCTTATGGGTTAGGTAGTTTAATGGTTAATGTCTTAGGGATTATGGGATAGGGGATTAATTTTGAAGTGCTTAGGGCATAGGGGTTTATGGATTAAGGGGATTAGGGATTAGTCTTTAATTGTTTAAGGGGCAATTTCTTGGGGGTTATTGGATTTAGGGATTTTGTGTTAAGGGATTAATGATTAACTAAGGTTGAGGGTTTAAGGGTTTAGCGATTAGCGCTAAGTCTTTAAGGGTCAATGGATTAGGGGTTAGGGTTTAGGTCAAAATTTAACATGGTTAGATGAGAGACATGCCTTGATGGTATGAGAGGGTTTCAAGAGTCAAGGATTCCTGACGTCCCTACATAATCTTTGACATCCTCCATGTTTGCATGAACCTTCATTATGCAGTCTGATCATTTTCATCATTCATCATTCCCATATACATAATCTTGGTCAGAACACTATTGAAATGTCATGGAATTTCTTCCAACACTCTCATCTGTTATGTCGTCAACTGACCCGACACGATGAGTAGTGAATGAGGTCAATGTTTAAATTTCTTCAAAATGTGACTGTATGCGATGAAATTTTACATGGTTAGACTGGGAGAATGCATTGAAAGTATGGAAGGGATTAATTAAGACTTAATGAAATCATTGAGATTGACTATTGATGTAATTTTGGTATGAAATAGGAAAGTAAAATTGAACTTTACTTTATTAAATTTTCACCTAATTCTAGTTTATTAAAATCTTTTATTTTGTTTAATTATTTTACGTTTAGTTCTTAATAAAACATAATAAAAAATTTATTCCCAACATTAAAATGAAAACAATATAAAAATAATGAAGTCAACAAAGTTGTTTATTCAAATCATTCTGAGATACTTACATATTTAATTAATATTTTATTAACGTTTGTGTCTTCCTGAATATATGTTGATATAAAATGGATGGAAGAAGCATGCAAGTAATCCTTTTCTTTTTTGCCAACAATTCATACCATATCTTGAACATTTTAACGATATTGAAAATGGTGATTTGTTTTGACACAAATAATAATGAACCATTTCAAATACTAGGCCATAAGATCATCATTTTTTAAACATGGATTACAAATAATTCTGAAATCTAGAAGTCTTGATCATTAACATCATTGTCTACAACAATGTCATCTAATGTATCATTGTCAATGTTCATATGATCTTTCAAGCAGTTAATATTAACATCATCCTCATCTTGAACTACATCATCTTCATTGTCATTGAAATTTAACTGTATATCACCCATATTGTTACCAGATGTATTTGGATCATCATTTTGTATACCATCCATATTGTTGTCTTCCATAACATCATCTAACTCTGGATTGTTGTCTTATAGTGCCTGAACATAACCATCTTCAACATCATCATGGACATTAATTTCTTCAATTTTCTCTACTCCATCTCTCTCATTTTGTTCTCCATCATTGTTTCTCTCAGTATCCACTATGCATCATCAAATACATGCCTTAATCTTCGATCATAATGTATGAAAAAAAACCATTTTGGGTCCAGAATATCTTCATAGAAAAATACCTACACATGAACCAGTACATAAATATATTAGACGTATGTTATAACAATTTTATTGATTCATAAACACATGTATATATTCACAATAAACAATATATTAATACATTATTGATCACTATTGCTTATTGCAGTTTGAGTTAAAGAAATACCTACTCGCAATGAAATTGTAGAACATAGGGCTCCTTATCCTCTGGTAGGAACCTTGAGGAATCTATAGAAAACAATCCACTATGGGTATCATGTCTTCGTTTCCTCTCAAATGCTTCATACCATCTACACTTAACAATACAACAATTAAAAGAGAGATAATCCAACTCAATAATTTCTTGTATTTTCCCAACATATTGTAGATTTCCTTCAATAATATTCTTATCTTTTGATCTTGATCGATTGGATTGCTTGAATTCAACCATGATGACACAATTGAAAGATCGTCTCTTTACATCTACACGTTCTACATGATATTGTTGACCATATGCCCACATTGTTGGATATTTCCTTTCCTATGAAAGACCATTTATTTCAGTTAAAACAAATAAAATGATGAATATTAAAATAGTTAATAGTATCAAAACTATAAGGAAACAACATTTTGTAAAATTCCAACTGTACCTTTCTTCCACGGCCTCTAGACATGTTTATTTCATCTTCTGTTATGTTTGAATCTATACCTGCATCTTCTATTTGATTTTGAATTTTTTGAGTAACCCATTCTAGTGTGTAATATTTGCCCCATTCCCCTTGTAGACCAGTAGGAAATGGGGTGTTTCTTGGGTTTGATCTCTTAAATTTTTTTCTTTATTCTAACACTTCTTCTCTTTTTTTATCATACAAATTAATCCATTTGTTCATAAAGTCCATGTGGTACATAATGAACTTGTCGAGTATATCACTTTTGTCTACACCTATTACATGTTAGCAAATTTATTTCAAACTTCAAAGACCATTTTGTTAATTTGACAAATAAATTACATATTAAATTAATGATTGCGGTAAAAAAAACCACAATGAAAATGAGTTTACTTATTAATTTATACTTGAACACCATTAGATTGTGGTTTTTCTCCATCAATAATATATGATACTGGTTCTTCATCCCAGGAGTGTGGCCCATCTTCGAAATCCTTACCAAGGAATTCACATAGGAAGAAAAATTCTTCATTCAATGCATACCCTTCATCCATGCAACCCTATGGATGTGCCTTTTGTCGAACATATATTTTTAGAGTTTTCATATATATCCCAAAGAAAAGCATCAACCTCGTTGATACAACACCCACCAATTCAATGTCATCGAATATGTATATAAGTAAATGTATCACAATTTAAGATTGGATACTACACTATAAATTTATTTCAATATTGGAAAATACACTATAAATTTTAATAATACTGTGAAAAAGGATGGAAGTATCACAAAATTATTCCTAAGATAAGTCAAAATTTGATTACTTGTTGTCCTGTGACATCCATTGTGTCCTTATTTGCTATGACATGATCTATTTCCATGGTCTCGACTAGACCCTATAATACACAACATAGTCCATGATGTTTAGTACACCAATTATATCATTTCAACCAATATGATATCCAACACAAAACCTCACTTTACTCATATATTTGACATATTGATATAACATAGATTATATAATTTTATCTCTTCTATTTTGTAGCATTTGTGAATTCATAAACACCATACTCCTTTGGTTGAGGTTGATTTGTCTTCTTACCTTTATTGTATCTGCAGATTCTATATTTGATTCTATGGCCACCCACTTTCCTCTCATTGATTTAGTAGGGCTACATCGTCCACGTCCTTTGTCCATGGCCTCCTCTAGATCTTGTAATACACAACAATGACATTAGTCACATAACATCTATGCATTGAGTGAATGTTGTTGATATTATCTTGTTAATATGCTCACCTTTCATAGTCTATGCAATTGGTATGAAATGGCATGCAATCATATGGTATGGTATGGTATGCAATGGGATGCAATGGTATACCAATAACATATACAATTGCACAACAATGGTATTGGTATTGGTATTGGTATGAAATGGTGTGAAATGGTATTGGTATGCAATGGTATTCGTATGCCTTTCCTTGACTTTCCATGCCATGCCTAGCCTTTCCATACCTTTCCTTGACAATCCATGCCTTTCCTTGACAAGCCATGTGTAATGTCCCCAAGGCCGAGCCCCATTACAGATCATGATATATGCAATGAATTGTAAATGTGTTCTATAGGCTGGTGAGCCAAGTTTTGCATCAGCTAGAAATCTTATGTGTTTGTTAGGCCAGGAAGCCTAAGTGTTTGAGGGCCAGGAGCCTACTGTTGTACTTGTATGTATGCAGAATAATTAATAAAATATAAACACCGCCAGGTGCAGACCGACCACGATGAATGAGTGAAGGGAGACTGAGCGTCCACAGAGTGGGCAAGAAACTAGGGGCTGGAAGGTGGAAAAGGGGATGAGTGTTGAGCCTAGGGGTTAATCCTAGGGGCTTAGGCCTAGAATAATATTTTAATATTATTTCCTAAAAAGCCATGTGCATATTATTTTATCCTAAGTTCCTAGCAAAAAGGAAAGGCGTGTAC
>JASDQU011508558.1:0-22889 GCA_032191745.1 Picea mariana
TTCAATATTATAGATAATAAACAAATTTAATTATGTCTTGCAACTATTTGCAGGCTAGTGACTAGTTTGTGAGTTTACGAGTCAACAAAAAGCTCATAGAGTTTGAGATTCTCCACATTCATTGCTAAGTAAATGCACATGTATGGGGGTAAACTAAATTTGTAGGAATTATCTCCAACCTTTTCCACTACCTCAAAAGGACCATATCGTAGAGCCTTGATCTTCTTACCATGACCCTGTAGTCTTTTCTTATTCAGTTGTAACCATACTATGTCTCCTACTCTGAATGTTCTCTATGTTCTGTGTTGGTCATGTCTAGCCTTGTACTTTTCCTGTGACTTCTTCAATGTCTCATGTACTTGCAAATGGATTTGCTTGATCTTCTCAACAATGATTTTTTTCTTTTAATGCATCTCTTGTCAGGTCCTCCTTGACTCCTCCTTGTTGTCCATATACAACATCAAAGGGTGAAGGTGGAAAGTATCCAAAATGGGTTTCAAAAGGTGACTTTCTAGTAGAAGTGTGGATTGCTCTATTATAAGAGTGTTGTATGTAGATCATATTTTTATCCTAAGTATTCATATGCTTTTGATTGTAACCCCTCAAAATTTGCACCAAAGTCATGTTGACTATTGTCATCTACCCATATGTTTATGGATGGAATGTTGTAGACCTCTTGAGCTTAGTGTCCATATTCTCCCACAATGTAGTCCAAAAAGCACTAAGAAATCTAGTGTGCCTATTTGAGATAACACTCCTTGGTATCCCAAAGTGCACCCAGACCTGTTCAAAGAACAAGTTTGTCCTTTATGGTCTTTTTACAAAGAGTGAAAATGCACATTTTGTTGAACCTGTCAACTACCACAAATAAATAGTCATGTCCCTTCTGCGTGGTTGGTAAACCTCCCACAAAATCCATGGAAATGCTTTCCCAAGGTGAAGTGGGTACAAGTAATGGATGGTATAAACCTTGCTTCCTATTACCCGGCTTGATGGTACAACAAAGTATACTTCCTCTAATATATCGTGCTACATCTTCTTGCATTATAGGCTAGTACACATACCTATGTAAATTGAAAATTGTCTTCCCAACACCAAAATGTCCTACAACCTTGGAGGTGTGAGCCTCTCTGATAAGATGCAATCGTTCGCCTTTAGGGACATAGAGCTTGTAGATATTGTAGAGTAAACAATTTTGGAAATGATAGTCAGCCTTGCCATCACCTTCTTCTATATGAATTTGGCCTTTTAGATGTTGAAACACCTCCTTGAAGTCCTCATATTCTGTGTATGTCTCTCTATATGCATCATGGGTAAAAGGCTCCATGTGCATTAGAGTTCCCAAATTTGTAATCTTGGATGTTAGTGTCCTTGAAAGCATGTCTGCCAATGTGTTTGTGCTACCCTTATTATACTTGATGACTAGATGAAATTGTTGTAACAACCCCATCCATTTGTAGTGCCTGGTTTGGTATAACTTACTCTGAGCCTGCAAATATTGGAGCGGCTAGTGATCTGTATGGATGATAGTCTACTTTCCCATCAGATAGTGCTTCCACTTTTTAATAACTTGTACCAAGGCATAGAGCTCCTTGTCATAGGTAGGGTAGTTGAGAACCACCCCATGAAAAACTTTATAATGATAGCATACAAGCCTTCTTCCTTGCATGAAAATTGCTCTCATGGCATACCCACTTGCATCTGTCTCCACTTCGAAGGGCTTCTGCAAGTTTGGTGGCACAAGCATTAATGCTTGACTGATCTTTATTTTCATATCATCAAGATCCTTTTTTTAACTCTTCCCCCACTGGAAATTCTTACCACTCATTGTTATGGCGTGGAGTGGTGTAGCTATTGATTAAAATGAAGCTATGAACTTACACAAGTATTGTGTTACCCCAACAAAGCTCCTAACTTTTGTTCAATTCATAGGAACTGACAATTTCATGATGGCCTCCATCTTTGCGGGATCTTTCTTGATCTCCCCTCCACTGATCACATACCCCAAATACACTAAATATTGTTGAACAAACTCACATTTCTTGAGGTTGGCCAACAACTAGTGCTTCTTAAAAGTATCTAACACATGCATGAGATGTGAGATGTTCTCCTCCCAGGTAGCACTAAACCAGTATATCATCCAAATAGACAATAACAAATGAATCTAGATAAGGAGGTAAAACATCATTCATTAGTCTTATAAATGCAGCTGATATGTTGCATAAACTGAATGACATAACCAACCACTCATACAAACCTTTCCTTGTCTTGAAGGAAATCTTCCAAGCATCTTCTTTTTTTATTCATACCTGGTGATACCCTAATTTCAAATTCATCTTAGTGAATTATTTGTCTTGTTGCAGTTCGTTCAATAGATCATCAATGATGGGAAAAGGGTATTAATTCTTTAGTGTAATCTTGTTAAATGTCATGTAATCGATACACGTTCTCCAAATCCCGTCCTTCTTGGGCAAGATTATGATGGGTGATCCACAAGGCGAGGTACTTGGTTGAATCAGACCATGCTCCAACAACTGCTACAACTGCTTCTTTACTTCATTTTCTTCTAGAACAAATTGTCTATACAACCCAATATTTGGCAAGGGGGACTCTTACAATAATTGGATTTCATGCTCCACTTCCCTCTAAGGTGGTATCCCTTTAGGGTCCTCGAACACTCATTTATATGTCTGTAGAAAATCCTCTAATTGATGTTTCTTCTTTTTAGTGCACCTTTCTAGGGATGTATTTACTTTTAATAACTCTTCTCCACATTGATTTTCTCTTAGCAAAAGTAAAACATATTTCTTTCTGGAACTAATCAATTTCTTAGCTTGATTGACACTTACCAGTGAAATTTTTTATTTTCCTTTATGCGCATTAATGATGAAGGATTTCTCGTCCTTTATGATGAGGTACTGATTGGATCTCCGCATGAAAATAACATCTCTCATATACATGCTAGGGCTTCCAAACACTACTCCACATACATCCAGTGGTACTACATCCAATTCTACTTCATCTATAAAATCAACACTTACAACAAATTTAATCTTGCACTGCTTTTTTACCTTGATCTTTGCATCCTTATTTACCCATCCCAATGGATAGGGTCTAGGATGATCGTGAACCCCCAATCCAAGCTTGTTGACTAGATTCGTTGTTGTGAGATTAACCTATGAACAAGAGTCGAATAGAGCATCTATCTTGGTCTTCTTCACCTGAATCTTGATGTGGAAGAGCTTGGTCATCTCCTTTTCTTTCTGGTGATGAAGGTTACTCAGATTCACCTCCTTCTGCATAGATGTGCAAACGATATTTTCATCCACATCTGAGGTACTTTTAGCCTGATTACTTGAATATGTGGCTAGAAGGTTCTTTTTCTTTATGTCCTTCTTGTGTTTCTTCAAGTTTAGCTATGGATGTAGTTTCCAACACTTTTCCTTAGTGTGGCCATCAATGTTACAATGATTGCAAAGGTTTCTAGGATATTTGCAGTGATGTGTAGTGGTTGTTGTCTTCTTATATTTTCCCAATTCTATTTTTTCTTCAAACAACTTGGTTTCCCCTTCTTTTGGTCTATGTTTTCTAGGTAATGTTCTTGTACATATGCCTCATCCACTGTCCTCGGCTTGAATAGCATCACTTGCTTTCATAGATGACTGTGTAAACCCCCCAGAAACTTGAGGAGTACATTTGGGTTCTTGGGAGAGATACCCAACATGATGGCCATCTTTTCGAACTCAATGGTGTACTCCTATACACTCTACCCCTGCCTCTGCCTAAAGTAGTGCCACTCAATCCATTGATCCTCTACATACCCAATATGGTAGAATTGGGACTTGATGAGGGTTTTGTAGTCCTCCCACCTAGTTACTATCAGATCACCCTCTAAACTAAGGGTGTCAGTATGGATTTTCCACCAGGTTAAAGCATGTCCCTCTAACTTCAATCTAGCAAATGAAATATTTTTCTTTTCATTTATATGGTGGGCGTTAAAATAAAATTTTAGTTTTTGCAACCAATGATATAGTTTTAATGCATCGATCTCACCTTGGTATGGATTTATGTTCACTTTCACTTCCGTCTTAAATATGGTCTGTGAAGAATTAATGACACTTAAACTCAGATGTTTTTTCTCGGATTCTTTCCATGACTCCTTTCCTTGGTCTTCATGATCTCCCAATTTTCCCTCCAATATGATCTTTGAGTTAGAGCCTCCATCATCTATGAATGGTCTGAGCTTGCTTGCTAGAGCCGCCATGAGGAGGTTCATATTGTGACTGATGTCGGTGACTTGTGCTTTCGACCTCTCAAATATCTTTTCTGCTAGATCTCAAGGGTTGTTATGAATAGACTCGTCTGCCATGGCTAGGGTTTTTGTGACTTCTCATTAAGCCAATTCCTGGGTCCTACAAATTCCCAAAAATACCCAAAGGAAAACCTGCTCTAATACCAATATGATCTGTAAATTGTCATGGATATTCCATTGAAATAGTTTATCACAACATATTTGATAAATGAAACTGAAATCTACACTATGAAGGTTAAATTCCTTTAAATTCCATAATATTTAGTTATTGATTTTCTGCTTATGCATCAAATAGATCAAATGGAAAATAGAGAATAGTAAATTAAAATCACACACCATCCACAAAATAATGCAAATATTTTCTCTGGGAAACCCTTATGGGAAAAAACCCAACTAGAAGGTGAGACTGCTTTACTCTCTTTTCTCTTGTATAGAAATAATGCAAGTACAAAGGAGAATACACTCTCTATGGAGTTACCTGAGACCTGTTGCATTAGGCTTCTATAGAATGTTAATCCCTTATGTTATTATCTCTAATTTCCCACTCCTAGTTGTTTTACTCTACCATGGAACAAAATACAATAACATATAATGGAACCCCTTATCCTCCTATCGGCTCAGTATTTAACATAGCCTGATAGCCATCTAGGGGTAGGTTTTGGACTTCCTCAACCCTCAAGTGTGATGAGGTTTTGGACCTTCTAGAGTTTTTTTAGAAAATCCACTACGTGGCTAGCCCCACTGTTACATAATATTTCCCCTGCAGACAGGTGAAATTTGCCTTGGATATCTAGAACCCTATTCCAAGACAGAAAAATAAACAAATTTACACTAACATTCCTTTAGATCTATTATTTATGTATATAGGTAGAGAATATAGAAGAAAAAAGTGTGACTTACTCCTTTTCCACAGTTGTCCACGTTGAACTTCAATCTTTGGCCTTGTTGTCCAAACTTCTATCGCGATGAAGAAAGTCTGCAAGGAACAAAACAATATCTTCTACTTCAACAATATATGATCAGACAATAACAAATATATCTATATAGACATACATGTGCAAACAACAGTATGAAGGAAATAGGCCAAGTTATATTAATAGAGAAACATGGTGAAGTACTTACAAACCACCATTGATATTGTAGCAGCCCCTCCAAGCTCTCCAGTCTAGCCCTTGCTTGAATTTCATAATATCAGAGTGATGATGCTCCAATGGATTCCTCTTCACAAGATCAGAGGTTTGACACTCTTAAATCCTTTCTCTCCCTTTTCACCTTGGAATGCACTACTTATATAGGAGTTGGAGGCTTAACCATCATGAAGGATTTTAGGAAATGGTTGAGGATTTATCTCCATAAGTTGGGATATGGATATGGAGTTGGCCTAATATAGATCCACGAGACATGTCTCGAACCCAAACTAACCTCATCCTCTTGGAACCAACCCTTATAATAAGGTGGGTTAGTTGCAACTTCCTCTAACCACTTCAATGCTCCCCTAGCACTGATCACAGAGCGTTGAAAAAGGATATAAATGCTCCCTTATAATTGAGAAGCGAGAATTGATATGAGTTCAACACTCCCTATACATGGGTTGGGGGGCATTGACCTTCAAAAATGGTCAAAATATCAAGGTAAAAATACATATTTTGATCTTCTCATGATGATTTTGACACACTGAAATCCTTTCTCTCCCTTTTCACCTTGGAATGCAATCCTTATATAGGAATTGGAGGCTTAACCATCATGAAGGATTTTAGGAAATGGTTGAGGATTTAGATCCATAAGTTGGGATGTGGATATGGAGTTGGCCTAAGATAGAGCCATGAGACATGCCTCAAACCCAAACTGACCTCATCCTCTTGGAACCAACTCTTAGAATAAGGTGGGTTAGTTGCAACTTCCTCTAACCACTTCAATGCTCCCCTAGAACTGAGCACATAGTGTTGAAAAAGGATATAAACTCTCCCTTATAATTGAGAAGCGAGCATTGATATGAGTTCAACGCTCCCTATACATGGCTTGGGAGGCGTTAACCTTCAAAAATGGTCAAACTCTCAAGGTAAAAAGACATATTTTGATCTTGCCGTGATGAGTTTTCTCCTCCACAATAACTAGGGATTATGACAAAAAAACATTTCATGGTGTCAAAGTGCATGCAACACTTAGTAAGGTGCATACGACACTTGAGCAAGTGCAACCAACACTTAGTAAGGTGCATATGACACTTTTGCAACACTTGCAACATTTGTGACACTTAGGTGTGTTAGCACATAAAGTTGTCATGGGTCATATGTAGTTATTGTTAAGACCTAGGTCTACACCTCTATCGAGTCCCTTTCTTTTCTGCTTTTCTTCCTATAAGTTTTTCCTCTTCTGGTTAATAAAGATAGGTTGGTCAAGTATGTCGTATGTGCAGGGAAAAACTATGAGAAAAATGCAGCATTCAGAGTAGTCCATTTCGGGCTTGAAATACAAGCAAACAAACAGGTTCAATTTTCAGCCGTAAGATCTGAGCGAGAGCAAGATTAGTCGTCAGATCAAGAAAATATTAAGTCACAACCATCAGATCCCATTAGAGAGAGATCTATGATGGGGAGGCATTGCAGGGATTGGGAAGAAAGTTAAATTTTATGCAAGTGAGCCTGCAATCGCTCAGGATCGTTAATCTTGCTAGATCAATAGATCAACGGTGTATATTGATCCCACTATGAATGAGCATCTTCACTTTGTGGATATCGAGAAGGAAATTAAAGAGTGAGCGGGTTGAGTCTCTGCAATCACTCATGGTTGTTGATCTTCAAGCAAGGGACACGTGTCAGGCAATCTCATACTCTGGGAGGAATCAAGCAGAAGCTCAGTGAGTAAAGGACTCCCAAAGGTCGGAGTTCATTTGGATCATCCATCAACGAGGACATGTGGCGCTATATCTCTCACTTCAGAGACTTGGCACTCTGGAAGGTTTGCGGAGTGAAACACTAGAGCAAGAATTACCCGAAGTTTCAAAGTAAATCTCGGTCGTCCAAATCAAGAGGCCACGTGCAGGCAGATCTAACACTTCGAAAATATGACACTTCAGAGGATCGTGCAAGCAAGTATAAGAGAACTCCCGAAGTGAATCTCGGCTGTCCAAAACAAGTGGACATGTGCAGGAAGATCTAACACTTTGGAAATATGACACTGCGAAAGATTGTAAGAACTATGCATTGAAAAGGCCCAAAGCTTGAAATCCCAGAGTAATTGTGGACCGTTGATCTCAAATCAACGAGGACCTTGTTGATGATTAAAATCGCAAAGAGGAATCTCGCCCGCAAAGTATTGCTAAAGCCTATTATTTAAACTATGCTAATGATATATAATACTAGTAGGTGGGACCCCCTTGTAGACTGGAGGCTCGGAGATAGTCTTATCACACATTTTATGTTGTTGTTTTGATGTTGCTTACATGGTTCTATATGGTTGATGATGCAGTCTTGGTTTTTTTGCAACATAATGGTAGATGGATAATGCATTTTATGTGATGATTTTGTTATTCTAAGCTCTAAATTCAATGTTATGAGTGGCATATATTACGGTTTTTACATTTGATATTCTAACCACGATTCATTACATGTTACACCTGCACAAGACACATGTTAGTAACAACATGAAACAAGAGCAATGGAAAGAAACTTATGGAAAAAATTCAAGGAAAGGAACTATTCTATACTATGTTAAGAGGTTATGTGTAAATGAAATAAAAGGAAGTTAGTATTAATCCTAACTAGCAATGTTAGTGGCTATATGAATTATAATGAGTTATATTGGGCGCATATTGATATATGGTATGGTATGGTTTTTGGAAATGGTTAATATGGATTGGGGTGGCGCAATTGGCAAGTAATATGTCACAAGTTTCAATGTATGGAATTAATAGCATGGATAATGGATATTTTTTGGCTGGTTGTCGTGTACTATGAAATTGAATGTGAGGAAGATGGAAGCGATGTGCAGTAAATGCACGTCACTCCATACTTCCCCCACCGGGATGTCACCCTAGCATGTTTATTGTTTAATTTGGTTTTGTTGTGGTTAAGCTCTGAGATTCAAGCCTGGAAGGAACTTCTCAACCATCTCGCCCTTTTTAAAGCCATTGGTTATAGGTATGGTTCTTTTTTCCCATCCATGAATTTTGCTATGTGTATGAAACAAACGATGGCTCGGTAATGTGTTGGTTTGTGTTTTCCTGAGATTGGCAACTGTGTAAACATGTGGGTATTTTCTCTGGAATGAATGTGTGGCTATTTGTTTGCAAATGGAAAGATTAATTTGTTGAAGTTGTGATTTCACTGAATGTTTTGTGTGGTGGAAACTATGATGGCTCTCTGATGTTTTAAGTAGTTATGGGTATTTTGTTAGAGGGTTTCGCTCTATTTAGCCTTGTTGTCTGCCTCCTCACAATTATGGTAACCATATCCGGCTATATTTGGGTGTTATGGGGTTGTTGTGTATGTTTCGAACTACCTTTCGGTCACTGTATATCTTCTAGAGTCATGTTCGTGGGTTATTCACCTAGATTATTTTTGTGATATTGGCATCAACACAGTTGGTTATGGGGTGGCCATTATGCCAAGAAGTATGCCTTATGGTTGTTGGTAATACTTGGGGTCTGCATTTCCATTGGCATTGTTATAAATTGGTTCGGCTCTTGGGAATAGCATGAGGGTTATGCCTCTGTGCATTCTTGGTATTTGTTACTGTCCAGTGAGAAATTGTTGCTCCTCTGCATCGTTGCCTACCCTACCCGGTGTTGAACTGTCACACTATTACACAAGCTGAGAGTTATAAAATCCCGTGGTTCCACCGTGCTTGTTTCAAAGGTTTTCTACCTATTGTTGATATGTTCGACCTCCAGTCTCTCTATGTTTTGGTGACCGAGCAAACTCTTGATTATTTCTTGTGTTCATGGTTACAGAGCCCGATTTTGATAACCCTAACCAGTCACACTCTTGTCAGATATCTTGTTGACTGTCATAAGTTGGTTGAGTGGTTATGACAATGGCTTTGAGTTTTGTCTCGTCTTTGTTTGATAAGGTTGTTGGAAATTTGTAATTGGGGATGAGAATTGGTGTACAGTCGAGGGGTTGCCTCCTTTTTTTGTGACAGTTGCATCGATAACCCAACTTGTTTTTTTTTTTATTAAATTGGTTGATTGGGAGTAAATGATAATCTTCAGTTAGAGGGTTGCCTCTTTTCATTATGCGTTGGTCATTGTGTTCCTACAACGGGGTATCAATTGTAGTTGGTGGTTGTTGTGTGTTTGATTAGTCTCGATCGGGATCATTGCAAGTTGGGGAAAATGAGGTGTACAGTCGAGGGGTTGCCTCCTTTTTTTGTGACAGTTGCATCGATAACCCAACTTGTTTTTTTTTTTATTAAATTGGTTGATTGGGAGTAAATGATAATCTTCAGTTAGAGGGTTGCCTCTTTTCATTATGCGTTGGTCATTGTGTTCCTACAACGGGGTATCAATTGTAGTTGGTGGTTGTTGTGTGTTTGATTAGTCTCGATCGGGATCATTGCAAGTTGGGGAAAATGATGACTGTGACTTGGTTGTTTACTGTGTATGGTTTATGGAGACATCATGCACTATTTTGTTTTATTGCACCGTCAAAAATGAAGCATGAGTTTTGTAGTATGGTTTCATTACAAATGTATTTGTTAATATTTTCAAAAGAATGAAATTGGGCAAGTTTTAAAAAGGCTTGTTCAACTCCGAAAAGACTTGTGTCTATGTTTGATTTTTGAAATTGCAAATTATGGGCATTGGTTGATATGCAATAGAAATATATGCTGGACAGAAATGAAACAATATGATTGTGTTTTCCTTTTGATTTTGTTTTAAATAAAAAAGAGAAGGAAATGAAAAGAAACAAGAATTCTATTAACAAGAAGGTTGAAAGGCATAGTGATTCTGAGTATGATTATACACTGTGTTAATGGAAAAAGTTTGAAGTTTGAATGTGGGACAGTGAACAAGTTTTGACACACAATAATTGTTTAATTGGTGTTGGAATCGTTTGTGTTGAATACATAGTTGTTTTTATGGATTACTTAATTAGTTTTACGAACAATATTCGTTCTTTTCCCTACCATTATTTCACTTTTCGCACATTACAAGTCCCCTCGCCTTCCCATATTCACTATCCACTCCATGTTCCTAAAATTTAATTATAGTTAAGATAAATTATGTATTATGACAGTTAAAGGACCGCACAGGGATGAATTACAGTGATATATTCTTTTGATTTACGATACAGTTCATTGTTTGATGTTTGTGAGGAGTGATCATGATCCATTGCCCCTCATTTTAACACTTTTCTCTCAATACAATCCCTCACATATCCCAAAACCCTTATTCACCCCCTGATCATTGAAAATTATTAAACGATTTGTATGGATTGGATTGCATGATTCTGATATGTTGTTGAGCCAAACTTTGTTCCATATTTAAAAGAGTTGTCATGTATGGTTGTTAAAGAAACTATTTGCTAATCAATAATGCATACAGGAATGAGATTTTTCATTAGAGGTAGCCATGGTTGGGGTAACAGAGGAAGAGGAAACTGGAACAGGGGCCATAGAAGGCCAAGGTTCTCTATACCTTTGATGCAGACTCGCAAGAGTTAGGCCAGGTATTTCAAGCTAGATTTTTTAACTGGATTGGGAAAGGAGTGGTCCAACCTAGGCCAGAAAGGCCTTCCTTCCAAGCCCCACAGGTCCCTGGTGTCCCAATGCCCCCTCATGTATCACTACAACCTGAAATCCTTGAAATGACAGATGGCAAGAGATTGTCCACCCGAAAGTCTCCCAACATTGTGGTTGGCCTAACTTGTCTCTACCTGCTCCTCCACTTGTTAATCAAATTGTCCAAGCTGCCCCTATCCACTCACTAATACAGTCTTCCCATGCAAGCAAAAGGTTAAAAACCGAGGCCCACCATGCTCCTGACAAAGGAAAATCCATTGCTGCCCCCTCCTCACCCTCAAATGACTTTGCCAAATTCGTGTCCTCCCACATGCATTTGAGAGATGATTGCTCTCATGTGATCAGTGATATTAGGCCTAAAGGCTCCACACAGGCTAAGGAAAATTCAAAGAGATCAAAGGGTGACAGCAACAACAAGGGAAAGATTGCCTCCCAGAGTGGAAAATATGGTTTTTAAGCGTTTTTATTTATTGATTGTTGAGAACAATTTACTTCTGAAATTTTGGACAACACACTATTTTTTGGATATATGGGTAATATATTTTTGGAAATAATTTCAATTATCATTGATATAAATTGTCAAAATATGAAAGTGATGATGGGAGTCACAAGGAGGGATGTTTTGTTTGATTAACTAGTTGTGTTATGATTGTTAAAGAACTAAAGGGAGTGACAAGGGGTCCCACCTACTAGTTATTATTTATTAAAAACCCTTATTATGATTTTAATACTTTTCCCCCTCAACTAAAAAGTTGGTTGAGTTTTAGTTAACTTGACTAAAGAAGTGGTTCAACTAATTCAACTAGTTCTAATTGCTTAAAGGCAAAAGGAAAAGGAGGAACAAGGGGAGAATAGAAGGAGAAGCATACTAAGGTCTGCTCTTTGAGTTTTGTTGAGATAATTTAGTTTTCATTCATTCTTTAATTCATCAAGATTCAGGGCTGAATTACATCATTCAGACACTTGTTTTTCAGAGGTGTTGATCTATCTTTGATAGTCTGTGTAGAATTGTATGTTTGTGAATTAAATTTCATGACTCATAAAGGCTATTGTGCAGAGTCGAGTGGGCAACAATTTGTGGCAAGCTGATCCAGCTTTTAAAGTTTGGTTTTTTACTTTCTGTCAGAAGTCCTTTTGTATGGTTTTCATTGGGGACATCTAAGTTTGACTTTGGTCCAAACTTCCTCATGGAATTGTGTAAAGAGAATGATTCTTTTGATAAATTGGAATGAAATAAACGATTGCTTCATGTCTCATTTGTTTTGATTACTGACATGGTGTCTTTACTTCTATCTCTATATTTATTTCAACATCTGTTATATTAAGAAAATTACATATATAATGACTATTCCAGCAAGCTTTTATTTATAAAAAAACTACCCTACACACTTGTGATCAATACTTGTGAAGTAGGATACAAATTTTGATGGCTATAAACATAGGGTGATATTCCCGTCTATCTTTCTTTAGCCAAGCAATATCTGAAAATGCTTGAGTAATATCATTTCATATATTTTCCTCAATAGACAGTAGATCTTTGAAATAATTTTGTTATTCGGCCATTCACCCATTCAGAGAAATTGAGACCTTCAATGTATAAGCTCCCGAAGACCCAAAGTAACGAGAGGCTGCTACATCAACCGGAAGAAAGTACTTTAGGAGATATTCATGCCCACGTCCGAAAACTCCCGAAGCCCAAAGTGTCAAAGTGCCAAAGACACATGGTTCTCATCCATCAGTAGTTGTGACAACACAATGACGTCAAGCCACCACATTAGATTCGAGAAATCATCCTCGGGGAGATATTCTCGCTCGACCTTCAAAGCTCCCAAGTGCCAAAATTGGCTCCATCTCTAAACATGGTTAAAAGGATTCTGGAGTTGGAAAACGGATAAATTTTAGCGGGGGCACTACAAAATCAGGGCATTCCCAGATCGGGGATTGCAGCAGATTGATGACCACACTTCATTGCGGGGAGGAAACATGCTCGAATGTTAAAATTCTAGAGCGGTCCCACAATCAAAACCATGGTATATTGGAAGAGGTATGTGGAAGTTGGTGGCGAATTACGGGGGTCAAAGTAATGTGGACCCAAACCGCCCTTGGAAACTTTCGCAATCACGTGCTTATATAGGGTCCAATCTGAGAGCATCACGTGGCAACAATCTAGGACTAAGGCCTCATCCTGATCCCAAGGATAAATCAGTAAATGAAATAAGGATTGGTGGTTGAACAATCGAATACCCCTTTAAATGGAAGCATGGGGGGTCTAGCTGAGGAGACAGAAAATTGTTAGCCCGAAGTACCATAGAGGGCATTTTCTCTTGCATGCCCATACTAACCAAAGTTTCCTTTTGACAGAAGGAACATGAAAGACAAGAGAAGACACACGGCACTGGAAAAGAGGCACCCAAGTAGCAAGACATGTCGATTTTTTTGACTATAAATACATCAGATGAATGATATGTAAAAGGGGAGGGGGTTTGGCCCAAGAATGAAGGAGGTTGTTTTAAATGTTTATGACTGTATATTTCATTTTTTAAGTTGGAGGGGAATGTAGTTGTAAATTGTATTTTTATTGAAGACTCATATGAGTTGTTTAATCATATTTGTCTTCTATGTTCTCTGTTCTATTCTTCATCTTGTCTGAATGTAATTGTTGATTTTAAGGATTAAAATTTGCCTTTAATCGATAGATTCTCGATGCAATAGAGGATCTGTTGTAATATTGCCTATCTATCATTGTTTACTATTCAGACACATCTAAATTCTCTTCACACAGAGGATCTCTTCTTAGTGAATATTCGTCTTAATGTTATTCTCTTATTCTTCTCTTCATCATTATACAAATATTTTGTCTAATAGGGAGCTTAAATGCCTTCAATGAGCAAACTGTTTATGACTCCATAGCCCAATGGTCCATCACTGATCTGCAATGATATATGTTGTCTTTACCTTTCTTTAAAGTCTTGTCGAGCCACCTACTCAAACCATTTTAATCTATTTACATTCTAATGGGTACTAGGATTATCCTCTTACAGTCTGAGGGTGATTCTCAGTGCTAACATTAATGGTGTTGTTTCCAGGGACGGAAGTGAAGATATCTTCCCTGGGAGAATGACAATGAAGAGATTCAGTTTTAGATGGTGAACTGAAGTTGGACACATTATTTTGACTACTCATATTTCACCATGGAGACTCCATTGTTCGGAAATCTATTGGCGACTCCACTAGTTTGAAATGGACAATATTTTAGCTCAGAGGTATTCTTTATGTGATTTTTCAAATATAGTTGGTTTCCCTAATCCAGAGCCTAGTAGAAATGAATGGGAAAGTAACCTTTCTAAATTTTGAGGAGAAGAGTGGGAGGTACCGACTGAACATTTGTTGGATTTTCATGATTTTATTCATCAACTTCATATCATGCATGAAGATGTTCAGATTAATCTTTTCAGGTATTCATTAGAGGGGATTTCTCGTGATTGGTGTCAATCTCTTCCCATTGCAAGCATCAACTCTTTGACAGGTTTTCATGCAGCTTTCATTTCATTTTGTAAATAGTATTTTTCAGATGAGTATCTTTATGAAAACTGTTCTAATGAGTTTTATTTTCTTCATAAAGATTATGCTAGTCACGGAAACCATATTTGTGATGAAGCATTTATTGTGGAAGAAAGCATTTGCCACGAAGATCAAGAGGTGTTGAATGATATTCATTATGATAGAAATATCATAGAAACATTTGGCAACATATCAGATGTATATGTTGTTTTAAATGTTTATGAAGATCAACATGTCTCTTTTGAATATTTTGATGTCAAAGAGCAAGTGTATACATCAATAGATTTTTCTCTAGACTATGAAGCTGAGATAAATGATAAGTTAGTTAAAAAAACTAGGGAAGATTCCTCTCTGTTTTTTCCTGGCTTTTCAAAATCGAAGGCATATTTTGTTTGTTTCTCTTATGAAGAAAGTGCAGAGGATATTTATGTTCTTGAAGCAGATGTCTTTAGCAACCCTGCTTATTATGAAGGAGTTATTTCAAATACTGACCAAGAACAACCAATTTTTTTATGAATATACCAACGAAGATGATGAAGAGAAGAGTTTTTTCATGGTTTCTTTGGAACCTCGTAGCATGGTTCATGTATATGATAATTATGAATCTGATCCTCGGGAGAGCCATGGAGTAGAAAAGGAAGAGCTAAATGTGCAACTTATCTCATCTCCAACACTTATAAATGAGAAGATATCACTTGGGATTAGCAAGAGTGCATCAATCCTTTATCCATATGTACATGCTGAGAACATCAAACAACATGTGAGCAATGATGAAATGAAGGAGGTAACTTTTTACCAGTTTAGCATGCCTTATTATAAATTTTATGACCCTGTGGGGTTATATATGGAGTTGAAGTTTACAAAAGCATTGGATCCTACAAAATTAATCATCTTATCATCATTTGGAGGTATTGTCATTCTTCCAAAACATGTTTTCGTTATGTTGTCATACTTCCCTTACCTTTTATGGATCATTTTCAGTGAAAAGAAGAATTATGTCACCAAACAATTTGGGTGGCTATGGTGGAAGTTTGTTTTCACCTGAGCATTGTAAAGGTCAGTTAGAGTAGGGTCTTGTATATAAATAAGCGCTTGTGCAAGCTTGTCAGTTTTAAGTTTGTTTTTAGTATTTGAATAAGTGACCCCATAGCCCTAGGATAGGACATTGAAGTTGCTTGTTCTTGGCATCTCACAAGGAGCATGGCATCCCCTGTGGAGCCAAATGTTAGCACATAAAGTTGTCATGGGTCATATGTAGTTATTGTTAAGACCTAGGTCTACACCTCTCCTGAGTCTCTCTCTTTTTTTCTTTCCTTCCTATAATTTTTTCCTCTTCTAGTTGATAAAGACAGGCCGGTCAAGTATGTTGTATGCGTGGGAAAAAACTATGAGAAAAATGCATCATTCGGAGCAATCCATTTCGGGCTTGAAATAGAATCAAACAAACGGGTTCAATTTTCAACTATAAGATTTGAGCGAGAGCAAGATTAGCTGTCAGATCATGCAAAGATTATGTCACGACCATCAGATCTCATTGGAGAGAGATCGACGATGGGGAGGCATTGTGGGTATCGAGAAGCAAATTAAAGTTTCTACAAGTTGTGAGCCCGCAATTGCTCAGGATCATTGATCTTGCTAGATCAACAGATCAATGGTGCATATCGATCCTGCTACGAACGAGCATTTCGCTTTGCAGATATTGGGAAGGAAATTAAAGAGTGACCAATTTGAGTCTCTGCAATCACTCATGGTCATTAACATTCAAGCAAGGGACACGTGTCAGGCAATCTCATACTTCGGGAGGAAGCAAGAAGAATTTGAGTGAGTAAAGGACTCCCGAAGGCATGAAGCCCAGAGTTCATTTGGACCATCCATCAATGAGGAAACGTAGCGCAAGATCTCTCACTTCGGAGACTTAGCACTCCGAAAGGTTTACAGAGCGAAGCACTAGAGCAAGAATTACCCGAAGTTTCGAAGTAAATATTGGTCGTCCAAATCAAGAGGCCATGTGCCTGAAGATCTGACACTTCAAAAATATGACACTTCAGAGAATCGCTCAAGAAAGTAGAAGAGAACTCCTAAATCCCGAACTCCCGAAGTGAATCTCGGTCATCCGAAACAAGTGGACACATGCAGACATATATAACACTTCGAAAATATTACACTCCGGAGGATTGTAAGAACTCTGCATTGAAAAGGCCCGAAGCCCGAACCCCTGAAGTAATTCTGGACCATTGATCTCAAATCAACAAGGACCATAGATCTTTGAAATAATTATGTTATTATGTCATTCGAATAAATTGAGACCTTTAGCGTCTAATCTCCCGAAGACCCGAAATAACGAGAGGCTACCACGTCAACCAGAAGAAAGTAGTTCATGAGATATTCATGCCCACGTCCAAAAACTCTTGAAGCCCGAAGTGTCAAAGTGTTGGAGACACATGGCGCTCATTCGTCAATAGCTGTGACAACACAATGACGTCAGGCCACCACGTCAGATTCAGGAAATTGTCCCCCAAGAGACATTCTCGCTCGGCCTTCAAAGATCCCAAGTGTTAAAATTGGCTCCATATCTAAACACGGTTAAAAGGATTCTGGAGTTGGAAAATGGATAAATTTTAGCGGGGGCGCTACAAAAGTAGGGTGTTCCCAATAGTGGATTGAAACAGATCAACGACCACACTTCATTGCGGGGAAAAAACATGCTCAAACGTTAAAAGTCTAGAGTGGTCCCGCAATCAAAACCATGGTATAGCGGAAGAGGTACGTGGCAGTTGGTGGTGAATTGCGGGGGTCTAAGTAATGTGGACCCAAAATTCCCTTGGCAAATTCCGCAATCACGTGCTTATATAGGGTCCAATCCAAGAGAAGCACGTCGAAACAATCTAGACGTAAGGCCTCATCCTGACCCTAAGGAGAAATCAATAAATGAAAGAAGGATTGGTGGTTGAACAATCGAATACCCTCTTAAATGGAAGCATGGGGGGTATGGCCAACGAGACATAAAACTGTCAGCCTGAAGTACCATAGAGGGAATTTTCTCCTGCATGCCCATACTAACCAAAGTTTCCTTCTAACAAAAGGAACGTGACAAATAATATAAGACACACGACACTGGAAAAGAGGCACCCAAGCAGCAAGACATGTCGACTGTTTTGACTATAAATACATCAGATGAACGATATGTAAAATGGGAGGGGGTTCGACCCAAGACCGAAGGAGGTTGTTTTAAATGTTTATGACTGTATATTTTAGTTTGTAAGTCGAAGGGGCATGTAGCTGTAAATTGTATTGTTATTGAAGACTCATATGAGATGTTTCATCAGATTTGTCTTCTATGTTCTTTGTTCTATTCTTCATCTTGTCTTAATGTAATTGCTGATTTTAAGGATTAAAATTTTCCTTTGATCGATAGATTATTGATGAAGTAGAGGATATGCTATAAGCTTGTCTATCTATCATTGTTTACTGTTCAGAAACATCTAAATTCTCTTCGCAAAGAGGATCTCTGCTTAGCGAATATTCGTCTTTATGTTATTCTCTTATTCTTCTCTTCATCATTATACAAATCTTTTGTTTGATATAGAGCTTAAATGCCTTCAATGAGAATATTGTTTATGACTCCATAGTCCAATGGTCCATCATTTATCTGTAGTGATATCTGTTGTCTTTTCCTTTCTTTAAAGTCTTGTCGAGCCACCTACTCAAACCATTTTAATCCATTTACATTCTGATGGGTACTAGGCTTATCCTCTTGCAAGATGAGGGTGATTCTCAGTGCTAACAAGGTGTTTAATAAATGTGACACTTAAGTGTGACATTTTTGTGTGTAACCCCCACATGTCTAAGTAATGGAGGTTGACGTGGCATCCACTCGTACCATGGTGATCAATACACTAGGTCAACTTACAGGAGACATAACTTTCGCATATGAACTATGATTGAGGTGATTCTTGCACCGTTGGAAAGGTATAGATGTGTAGAATATAGAATATTCCCCGATAGTAAGGGTTGAATAAAAAAAAAGTGTCATTTGATTCCTCAAAATGGCTCTAGAATATTTTAGTTGTTTTTTTGGACCCAAATTTCCAAATTTGGACTAGCCGCCGAAATGGCCTTGCAAGCTGATTCCTCCCATTTTTCCACCCAAAAAGTAATGAGATAGATGAAAAATAATATAATGATCCAATATGGATCACTTAGATATTACTTGTCACAAACCCAATCACCAATATGAATTTCTCAGTTGTTATCATGCCAATTAGAAAAGTTAGATTTCTTGATGGTGGTAACACAATACACTGCTAAAATTGTCTTATAATCACATTTCTTAAGTAGAAATGCCATAAGGAAATAACAATGTTCTAGCCATGGGAGCCAAACTTGTTTGGAATCTCATCAATGGCTCACAATCATAGTGGAAAACTGTGTCATAGTCCGAACATTAAAAATTGTGTTAAACATATATTTGGGAGCTTAGACATGAAAAGTAAGTAACAGATAATGTAACATTTATGGTATCATTGTAGATGGAAATACCATTAAAAGAATTACAACCATACTGGAATTTTTCGGTGATCAATAATATAACTATATAACATATACATGAATCTCGATCTTGGGTGAGTTCAATAAAATAATGGATGATTGAAGCACCTAATGGCTTAATCCCCAATTCAGGAGGGTCCTTGCAAGGACGATACTCGCTAGTTTACCCTTATATGTATGCTCAGTGTTTTCTACTCTAATTAATGACTTAACATAAATGGAATGACTCATTATTAATTTCCTTTAGAATGGAGGAAAGGCTCTGGGAAAGAAAAACAAGTTTAATGTCCCAAAAAAAAATTCAATCTCCCTCTATCCAAAGGAGACTTAGGCATCAAAGGAAGAAAAAATAAAGATTAAAACCATGGGAGCTAGGAATCTCATTAGTAACCAAACACCCTGGTGGAAAATTATGTCATGGTCTCAAAGAGTTAAGAATATTAAATATATATTTTCAGGTCACAAGAGGAAAACTAAACATCAAGAAATGCAATGTTTATCATTTTAAGGCATTAATGTGCATTAAATGTATGGAAATTATATGAAATGAAGAAGGGCCTAGAATCATGATAGTTAATTGAATCTGTTGATGCAGAATTACCAACAAATTAGAGCGCAACATCCTTGCATGTAAAACAATGAACAAGGCATGGTCTTTACTTTTAAGCTTCATTTTGTTCACTCAACGATGAGGGTGTTCTCTACAAATTCTTACTGGTGGTAGATTTATAGAATAATGGGAACATATTTGAAGGGGATTTATTTACTATTTTAGGCACCTATAGAAGGCGTATTCCATCTTACAATCTTCTCAATGCATACACTTGTTATTATTTATTGCTATTTTTGTAAATTACATGGATGTTGGATAATGGATGCTACATGTGTTGACAAAGACACGACCATACCCATAGAAAAGCATGCTTCCCATGCTTCCCACTATTAGAAAAGAAACAACTACTGAAGCCAGAGCCATTCATCGAATCATGTTCGTTGAATAAACAATGCTTTTATAGAAAATAATTTCCACCCAACCATAGGTAGTCCACTTTGGACATCACCCCCTAGCCGAGATATGATACCACTAGGGCGAAGTAGGAAAATAAAATTATGAATTTCAAACTAAACAAGTCCAAGTGATTTCACTGATTAGCTTCTTGAGGACATAACAACTCTTAGGCACCCACATTACCTACCCCACATAACACAATGAGTATTTCCTTCTCTACTACATACTACCTCATGAATTCCTCCATCTTAGTGTTCTTCAATGTGTCCATAGAAAGGTTTGAGATGATATCTCAAGCCTCTACATAATCCCCTTGGTTTATTGGCACTTTTTCGAGGTCTAAAAACTCCATTTCATGGTTGGTCTATTATGTAATGGACTTAACTCTCTTTTTTCGGTGTCTAAACTCTTTAAAAATATTTCCTTCTGTTTTTCCCACAACCTTCTCCTCCTCATTCGAATTTCCCATGCCTTATGATAACAAGAGAATTCCAACTCAACTTCTTCCTAGTTCCAAGAATGTAGGGGAGACAACTTGGTAACTGTTAGGAAGTGATGGCTTAGATTGAGGAATTTGTTTCTTCCACTTCTCTTAACCTCTTTTAACTTTGCAAATTCGTATTTTAAAATGAGTGAAGGTTCATGGTAACATAAGGTAGATGTTTTTAGGCGTAAACCCTCCTTAGGCCCCCTCACATTTTCCCTCTTGTGGTATCATAACCCCTTTAGACACTCATGCTCTGCAAGTTTTAATGTTTTTCTTTATTAATTGCAAAATAAAATTCTTACAATATTCACAACACCATGGTATATCTACCCCATGGTGTTAGTATAACAAAAAAATAAAATATCCATGCAAAGTATTTAACAATTTCAATTACAAATATTTGATGGAGTAAAATTGGGATATTACATCCTCGGACCAAGGTCCATCCTTAAATACTTCCAACGTTAGGTAGGAAGAGTGTTGTACAACCATTTCCACAACCTTGAGTTGCAAAGAGGCATGTGAAAACAATTCACAAATTAAACCAATGGCCAAAGGAGAGGGGAATTGAGTTACCTTTGGGGGGGAGGTTTAGAAGATGCACAACATGAGAAACCAAAGAGACCATCGATTCTAGCTTCAAGTCCATCTCTACATACCTATTCATCTAAATTTGTATGAAATATTTAAACTCTTTTTCCATTTATGGTAGAGTCCTAAGTTGATCTGCAATCTCCACAACATAAATATCTTGTTCCTAAATTTCCATGAGCAAATTTCCTTCCCACAACTCATGCCATTGACTCCGTTGAAGGGTCAAATTGACCACTTCCTTCTAAACCTTAGAGACTGCTTGTTTGCACCTCTTCAGTTGTTGTTTAACTTCAACCAATTCACGCAACACACATATTCCATTCTTATAGTGGACCATTGAAACCTATGAAATGAGTAATCCCTAGACTAAAAGATGATTCCACTAGGATCCAATACCCTTTCATGGGGAGCAATCCACATACCCGACTCAATCTCACATGCCTCTAGACTTGAATTACAAGAGCCAAGGGCGAACAAGAGGAGGAGAAACACATTCCAAATCTACATAATTGGTATAAAATGACCACACTCAAGAAGGGATCATTCCTTATTGCTCTTCATAGTCATGGACATTGACAACTTGATGCATCGAAGTGAAGGGAGGATGGGGTACCATAAATCCTCATCCTTTTGGGCTTGCATGTTTAGCTACTTGTGCTTTGCTTCCATAACATACTTACTGAGTATTAATATCATGGGAGGGACATGGTATGAGATGCAACCCCTTTTATTTGATTGAATCTTTTGTTCAACCACAATCCTATATTAGCATGGCAATCGACCTCTAAATTATGAGCTTGTAACACTTAGGAGAAGGAGATAGTTTCAAAATGTTTTCCTATTTTCTAAATTCTCTGAACCAAAACATTGAGGCTAGGATTCCAAGGAATTGATTGTTGTAGAAGAAACCTTATGATGATAGAAAAATATCCAACTATCATAGTATGCTTCACCCCTTGTCCCTTTAACAACCATAGTCCTTGTAACACAATGAATGAATTGGCCTCATTCTTAGTGGCAATACTTAAATTCCAAGCGAAATATATTTCAACATTTTCTCCAAGATCAAAGAGAACCCCACTGCACTTGCTACCCTTAATAATAATAAAGTATTATTAATCAAATCTAATATTTTTTATTAGTTAATAATATATAATTATTAATAAAATATTTCTCAACTCTTCTAATTTATTATTAAATTGTTGTGGACTAGACATGTCAAAGAATCTAGAGAAACCTTAAAAAGAAACAATGCAAACTTGTAATCATAATAAGGTTTAATATTTTACGATGAATCAAATCATCAGTAGCCACATTAATTGCATTGTTTTTAGCACCCTTCCACCAAGGATCAGTGGGATCTCTTTGAAAGAACAACATTAATATGGTGTAGTTGATAACAACAATATCATAGTATGCCGGATACGCTGGAATTTTTTACTATTTATGTAACCATGATGCCACCCTTTTATCGTGTTGTTTTTTTGTGTCATAACACAATGCAAATCCAACGTAGGAAGATGAAACATTGATGCAATTAAGTGATTTTTTTTTTGTCTAATAGCGATGTATGCATCATACCACGATGCAAGCATGACACAGGATATGACACCAATTAACAATGCATCTCAGAA
>JASDQU011508560.1:0-20824 GCA_032191745.1 Picea mariana
AGATAAAGTAAATAACAGTCCTCCTTTTTAAAGAGATATTACATTCTATATATGTCATGGTCCATATACAAACACAGATTCAATGTTATACATAACACATGCTATCATAGTTGTTTAATCATGGAATCGTATTCAATAGAGGGTTTTTCCCTTCGCGATTTGTTTATTCCATTAGAGAATTAAAATACAAGTAATGAGTTTATCTATGGAAACCTAGTTCAAAAATATCACAATAGAGTACCCTAAGGTGGAACCCTGTACCACTAATAAACAGAACCTGAGAAATTAAAATCAAACATCAAGATCTAGAACTCGAATTCCTTTCGAGTATGGTGATATCATGGATCCATTTCCTCTGAACAATTAAATCCTACAAGGGGAGAATTGATAATTAGTAAACAACGTTAAGAAAATCAACAAAATTAAATATTGAAGACTTAGCATACGAATAATACTTAGCTTGTAATTGGCATGGGTGCATTTCCCATCGACATTGTTGAAGCGATTTGTCCACAGTCCTAAGGGGAGGAGTGGACCCAGGAATGACTAATGGGTACCCTCGCAAGGAAACAGGGGTCCCATCATTAGTTTTGTAACCCAAATAATTAACCGAATGCTCCAAAATGTGAACAAGCAAATAGAACATTGATAAACATTTAATACATTTCATAACCAAAATGATAAAGCTCACACACTATAGTGCATGTCCCACAGAGGTGTTTATTGTCCAATTGGATACTTCAATTAATATTTTCTTTATGCGAAAGAAGTGCAAATAGATAAGATCAAACAGATAATTCTAGAACAGAGAACTTAGAGTAAATCTTTTAAATAAGTTTAAATTCTAAAACATTTACACATAGTGGAAATCTTATGACTGTAACAATTCCTGTACAAATATGAGTAATGTGAATAGATTAAGAGTTGTGAACGAGTTACTAAACTTTACACAGTAGCAAGAAAACCTTACCGGCCCCACAGGAAATGGTTTATGACTTTACATCATATAATTCGAGGGTGAAATAATTCACACTAAGTTTCAGATGTGTAATTTTTTTCAAGAGACGATAGTTTTGGGGACTCATTTCCAACTTGCCTCTTTACGAATAAGAAGACTCATCACAGAATAAACATGAATATTAAATATACAACTTATGCATATAGTGAATACCATGAGTGGACCTAGGAGTGACTGTAGGAACGCAGAGAAAGATTTTAACCAAAGGGTTCTCGAGCAAGCGGCATGCCATGAACAACTTAAATAAAAATGCAAGTATAGGTGATAAGGAGAATATCAAGATCGCAACCTTAACAATTCTTGTACAAATATGAGTAATGTGAATAGATTTAGAGTAATGAACGAGTTACTAAACTTTACACAGCAGCAAGAAAACCTTACCGCGCCCAAAGGAAATGGTTTACGACTTTACATCATATAATTCAAGGGTGAAATAATTCACAGTAAGTTTCAGATGTGTAATTTTTTTCAAGAGCCGATAGTTTTGGGAACTCATTTCCAACTTGCCTCTTTACGAATAAGAAGACTCATCACATAATAAACATGAATATTAAATATACAACTTATGCATACAGTGAATACCATGAGCGGACCTAGGAGCGACTATAGGAACACAGAGAAAGATTTTAACCAAAGGGTTCTTGGGTGAGCGGCATGCCATGAACAACTTAAATAAAAATGAAAGTATAGGTGATAAGGAGAATATCGAGGTCACGGCCTTGCTGACAAGACCCTCAATACTTTTATGAATGGAGGTATTCAAAACCCAGTAAAATTTATTTTTAAACTAAGAGTAAACACAAACTTCTCGGACAGAGGGTCATTAGTGCATGGATCGACATGCGGAGTATACAACGATATTTTTACGTGATGGTTAACCAAGGATTTTTTACCTTTACAACATTATATCAAGATTATTTTATTACAGATAAGAGAGGCTTACCCAACGACGAGTTTGGGGAAAATAGTAGGTAACACACAATGTGTGGGGTTCTATCCTCCAACCTGTGTGGAGGACACAAACAAGATAATAACCAAGTCACAGTGCGTGAAAATAATTATACAAGAAATGGTATACCCACAGATGTCTGCGTCATCTTGTTAGTACCACCAGACATTATAGAACAAAGTTACAGGTTGTGGAGGCATGATACCTCACACAGAATGAGGTCGAATAATTATAAATAATTCCTTAAACATAAACGAAAACCCTTAAAGAATGAGAAATGACTTAATATTACAACATTACTTACAAGAGAAGGGAATTAACATACTGAGACAACCCAGGGAGTTGCTATCATTTAGAGGAACCTTATAAAAACCTAGTTCAAGAACTGAAAACCCATAGGAATAGACCAAGATGTAAATATATGTAGAAGCAGTACCCTGTTATAGTGCCAATGTGATGCATGGGATGTAATAAATTACCTTTTCAAGTGGAGTAGGAATACCAAACCGCCAAAAACCTCTTCCATCGTTTTCAGGATGGGATTGCCATTGTTGCTAAATTGTAACAAAGGAATGAATAACACGCAGAGAAAAACCATCGACATCTCTAAAGTGAAGTGTTACAATTACCTACCTCAGCTTCACCAGAGAAGTTTTAGAGAGGGCTATGAAAATAGTACAATGCCATGTGAAAAGGATGGAGGTGGCACGGTTTGTATTGGACACGGTGGTCAAGGAACATCTCATGGGAGGTACTTTTGCAAGTAGCCATTAATGAGTTAGATAGAGGTTTTAATCAACAAATGACATCCCTTTATTCGACATCATACCGAGTTATTACAGATTTTGAGGCCAACTAAGTTAGGGTTATGACTATACCCTCTAGTCACACCATCTCTCATCTACTCAAGGATATTACCTTCTCGTTCAATTGCATTATTGATCTAAGGATGAGTAACTGGTATCGTTGGACTTCATAACGATGCTAATCGGTAACTGTATTACTAGTCCTATGGTAATAGTGGTCGAAGTTTTAACCATAGACACTTTACAATGAATCTTTATTACTTAGACAGTTAATAAGTAAATCCACCATTATATTAAAGTCTGTGATGTATTCGATAAAGGGTATTCATATGATTTGAATCAGATTTTCGCATAGGACCCCTTTATGGTATAAGTAATGTTTATGCATAGAGATGGTGGTAATATTAGTCAGGGTTTTAATAATTTAATCGATAGCCCTTTACACTTTCACCAATGAATATGAATGTTATTAACTTGTGGACTAGGGTATAGTGAAGCTATCCCTTAACTGTTATATATGTGATTGTTTTGTAGTATGCAATAATTCAGAGGTAAAGTCATTTCTATATGATATTATGGTTCTATCCATAAAATGGTAAACGTAAAACCTTGCGAAATTCAATAGTGATGACGAAGCTACCTACATATATTGAGTTTATTTCTTTCAAAATAAGTTGTTTGAAGAGGAAAAGAGTTGTAATGTACCTAACAAAAAAAAATATTTGGTAAATTTGGGGAACATTATAGTTGAGGTCAATAGGTTGTCTTAGTTGATTAGGATGTTTGTTATGAAGGATCTGAGAGCAGCAAAAATAAATATTGGGCATGGAAATACATAGAGACAAGAAATCTGGTAATCTTGGTTATCAAAATAGAAGTATGTGGTGAAGATACTCAATAAATCCGGTATGAATAATGTGAAAGTGACAAAATCCCTTCAAGTTTATGTAAGTTCTCTTCAGGTTTATGTCCTAATTGATGAACAAAAAAATGGTTATATGTCTCGAGTATTATATTCTAGTAGTTATTTTGATGATTGCGATAGAGAAATGGTCATCACTTCACATGCAGTTAGTGTTGTCAGTAGACACATGGAAAAATGAGGTGAAGAGCATGGAAATGGGTGCTTCAAACACAAAAGCACAAGTATCACCTACAGTGGTTGTAGTGATTTGGTCTATGATTATGATTCATGAGATTTGGATAAGTGCATCGGTCTATTAGACAGGTTACCGATGGAGACAGAATGGTCCACGCTGGAGTGAATCATGCAGGTATGTTCATGTAACTGTAGTGTCAGAGAAGTTGTAGAGATATGATGGTGTTTGGATTCTCTTGGCTTGCAGAAAAGATGATGAATTAAATTAAGGGCATGACATAACAGGTAAATTACTGTCAAGGTGGAGATTGTTGGAAACATGCCAACGAATTTCCTCACGCGGTCACATGCACATGCATGCAGCTATGTTAATGTGCATGCATGCAATCTATTTATGAACTGTTTGTGTAACTATGTGGCCAATTCATGATCAATCTTTGTAACTGAGTGATAGATGCTATATATACGAGCATACCCATAGAGGTGTGAGTGCAATGTGTGAAGACTGTGAGAGAAAGTTTTGTAGTGAAAAAAGTGTGCGAGAGGAGAATTGTATGACTAATATTGGCTATTGTAATTCTCCCTTGAATAATAAGAATACCTACTATCATTGCCCATGTTTTTTTCCCTCGTTGGCTTTCCACATAAATCACCGTGTCAAATTGTGGGATTATTGTGCTTGGTTTAATGCATGTTTGATCTTGTTTGGTTTGTTGTTCTTAGTTTTACGCTCTGATTTGCTTCTGCTTCCCAACAATACTCAGCCATGTCTCATCTTTGTCTAGCTTCCTCTCACCTCAAACTGTCATCTATATTCTCCTCCACTAACTATGGCTAATGCCTCCTCCCTCGGTTGCAATCTGGAAAAATATCTCACCAGCACCCTCTACTATCTCCACATGCATTCCTTAGCCAACAAGTCTCTTGTTTCTAGCAGATGCACCCTTCCTTCGTGGCTCTATCTACTATTTTCATCCGATCACCCAATGAGCTTTATTCTGTGGCAATTGTCACCTCCAGTCACCATTGCACACTCTGTGCAACATCCCTAATAGATGATCGATTCATTTCAACAGATCGTGTGTTGTCGCGACCACCTACTTCTATGTTCTTATGGTTATCTCTTGCTTCAGCGTGAACCCGATCAACTCTATAGTGACTACTGACGCGGCCTTTGTATTTAAATCAGCCATAAATATATGCATATGATCCTTCCTCCACGCTTGTATATTCCACACATTTCTCAGTAGGGATGATTTTAGGGGCTAAATTTCTCTCATGGGCTAATTTTCCATGGTTTTCCCCAAAACAAGATTCGTTATTCCAAAAAATATTTGCCCAAATTCTATAGGATAAAATTATTTTACCTTAAAAATCGCCAAAATTTTATACAAACTATATAAAATCATTAGAAATTTGAATTATTTAAAAAAAATATCGTTAAACATTTTATAGTTGGAATATGAAGGATTAGTAAGATTCACCAAGGTTTCTATATTTTAAAATAAATTTCCATCCTTAAAATCATCCCTGTTTCTCAGCTTGCGAATCCTATTTAATAGTCATTCAACGACTACTCTATCTCTACATAACAACGATTTACAACATTGATCGATCTAGTGCTAATTTGTCCTGTCACATTCCAATCCGCATCAACCAATAATAATCGTCTTTGTAGTATCCCATGCTTCTATACAGTGTGTGGAGGTTGTTGTACGCCAGATGTAGATGTATGTACGACTGTACTACTGTTTCTAAATTTTTTATTTTTTTTAATAAATAACCCTATAACCTGCAAAACTTGAGAAATAAAATGTGGAAGACCAATTTTTCTTGCCGTTATAAATCGATCTCCCGTTTCCATCAGAGTCTGAGTTATGATGCCATATTGATTTTCCTACAAACCTAGCACCTCACAGTTATTCCAAATAAAATTTCTTTATTAAAAAATTGCACAACTATGTTATCGATGAAACATTAGTGAAAGCATTAAATGGAAACCATAACACATTGTACAAAGATTTTCGATTAAACAACCCGCAGAAAAACCATTTTCCAGAAAACCATATCTATAATGATTTTACTGTTACAAAATCATGGCTCTCGTCATAGGATAATGGACCTTCAAAGGATTACAATGCAGTGATAGCCTAGCCCATCTGTATTTTATCTCCCTCATTTCCCTTCACACATTTCCTCGACCCTTCCCACTCACATTTGGATGAACTCTCTTCACCCACTCAATGGGATCTCACTCTCTACTCATTGTGCCTCTCACACCCTCACACACTCTACAATTCTCTCACCTCATCACATTCTCTCACCTCCTCACACGTTGTGTCTCATCCTCTCACATAGGCTACATTTTATTACATTGAGTTAACCCTAAGTCCAAAATCCTAGATCTTCCCTAAAGTGGTCAACTGATGAGATCTAATATTAAGTTCACATTAGATCTAACATTTATGAATCAATCAACTCACTTAAGTTACTAATTCTATGTAAACTTAAGCATTTAACCTCATTAATTAAAAATAACATTCACTTTAATTAATGACTAATAAAGAGAACTTCTTAAAGTTTTCATAGAGGTTATAAGGATGAATTCCACATGATATACACATAGCCTATGTGGAACTACATGTCCAATTATATTATATCAACACAATGTAGGTATATATGGAAAAATATAGGTACATGTATCCCAAGGAAATGACACAGATCTCAAGGCATAGTGCATCGATTCCAATGTGGGGTTCCCACCTATAATGATGCATCAAGCTTCAAAATAAATCACTAGGAAACAAAAATTAAGTAATTTCATCTAACAACATCTTACGATAGGTTAGTTTTCTAAATTTCCTAATTTTACCATGGTGGGACAACTTTATCCCTATCACATGTGTCAATTTCCTAGGAAAATAAAAAGTATTTCCCAAGTAATTTGGTTAGAGATAAGTAAATTTGATGAATAATTAATGGAAAATGAAAGGAAATGGTATGCTTTAACCCTCAAAGTCATTTTTAATCATGTATGAAGTCCTTTACTAGTCCAACTAGCCTTTTTGAGGTAGGAATCTTCATTTTTTGTACTTGTAAGACTCTGAGAGGGAGTTTTGCTTAAAGTTACCACCTGAACACCTTTTTATCACCCCCTTTTATATTTTCTTTTCTTTTTCTTAGTCATTTTTCTTTAGATATGCATTTTTAACATAGGTCCTTGGGGCTAGGCCCTTTTAATGAGGTGGCATAGATCCATCCTTAGAATTTTTTTCATTTTTTAACATCATTTCTCTTCACATCTATCCATTTTGGATTTATTTGACTTTGGTTTACATTTTTCTTCATTGGTGTTATTGGATTACATTTGATAATTCAAACATAAATATGGATATTAATTGTTTTATGAACGAGATGGTAGTGAAATGGAAATGATGTAAAGTGTTATATGTGGTTAGGATATGCATATGCTACTCAACCAAATCACTAGTACTGCAACTAATCCTAAGTCAAAATAACACTTATCTAAGGAAAATCATGTCCCCCAAGGGTAATATGAAAAAAAATGAGAAAATTATTAGAGTTAAGAAGTGTTATAATATCAAACTAACATTTATTACTTTCATGAAAAAGGTAGAAACCATCACACCACTTCTAAATAAGAAACCCGCACATGAAATCATAGCACATCAATTGAAAATATGAAGCATGAAATACCTTATGTGTGAGCACACAATATCTGAGGAAATAAGGCATAGGATTTGATGAACCATGGTAGAGTCATATAAAAGATCTCAAGTATGATGTATGATTGGAATAAGTAGAAGATTAGGCTTGAACTAGTAGATATGTATAGCATACCTCATACAAGATTCATCAATGCACCCCTAAGAAGGTGGCCTCAAAGAATTTTCCCTTGAGGGGAAACACATCCCAAATACATGAATTTTTTTTTTTTCAAATAAATGAAAATAATCTTGACATGGATTTTTGTAATGCAAGAAAATCATGTAAAAATGCTTTCTTGAGGAAAATCAAGGGTACCCTACTAAAACATACTAGCTACACTAAAAACAAAAATCATCATATCGTATTGATCTATCATCTGGTGGAATTTACAAGTTTCCAAAAATGATCGTTACATTTTTTTACACATTTGACAATTTTGGAGAAATATGCACCAAAATAAATTGTCTAGGTTGGGTGAGTTCTAAGTCATATCAATGCTGTATATAGATCCCTTGTACATTTTAATTTATTTAGGAACCATAAAATATGAATAAATGAAAAACACACTTAATTAAATACAAAAATTAAGGTTTATGGAAGGTAGTTTGCTTTGTTAGCATTCTCATGCATAAGTCTCCCTTGGTTAGATAATTTGCAGCATCTTACTTAAAAGGTTGTGAGTGAAAAAAAAAATATTGGATGTTTTTTTTTGTTTTCTTAAATATCTTATTTCTTCTTCTCCACGTATCATTCTACACTCTCCTTTTATCATTTTTCTCCTTCCTCTTACTTATCCTCACTTCTAAAATCTACAACTATAGGTAATTCCTTACACCTATGACCCATCTTACTTTTCCTTGATTTTATTCATCACCATTATTTATTTTAGTTCATGTTGCAACTTGTCCACCTCTACCGAGTAATATGAATCTCAATTAATGATGTTACTACAACAAATGGATCCCTCTCAATAGTACTTATGATCTTGGCATCCTACCTCTTTTGATCCATTACTACTATCACAATGAACTCCACCAATGCTTGATTCTCAAGCATTTCCTTATTCGTCTTTGCTTTGACTACAACCACTCTTCTGCTACAATAATCTTCAACTTGTTGCTACTCGGTTGCAATGCTACATTGAATATTCACCTCAACATCTTAATTCCTTTGGAAACATGCTTTATGCATCCTTTCCTTGGTGTTCGTATACACTTTGTCAAGTAAACCACTACCATAATCACCTCGAAAGACATCAAGACTTAAACAATTATGAAAGTAAACATTCTCCATCTACATATCTTCCATTGTTAGATTTGTTGTATCGTCATCTCATAGCAACATTATGGCTGGAAGACCACTCTCTTCTGCAACACTATATTCTACTACAACAACTTTGACTACTGTAACATTTTTTCCTTACAAATGCATTGCATCAATACCATTCTTATTTGCAACACTTATTTTTTCTATAATATCACCCACTATTGAACCAACATATTTATTTTGCACAAGCATTCTCTTAAGTGAATAATTACACAATACTTCTTCTTGAGTTTTCTACATAAACTCCTTAACCTCACTCTTTTCAATGAAATCTTCTATTACAAATCCTTACTTTCTTTTTCATGGTATCATCCATTTCACTCACACTCTTGATGCAAGAGATTCACCATCAACATTCAACAAGGCCAAGTGGAGGATAACTCAACATCCAATGCACATTCAAAATGTTTTGGAACCCAAGGGTAGCACGCCACTTTAGTATTGTGAAAGTATTGTAATTTAAGGCCCTTTAATATTTTTAGGCAAGAGCCGTTGTAAACAATCTAGGAGATTGTGATTTCTTTAATGCATAAATGATTGTCGAGATTTCGAGCATCGACTTGTATCTAGATTAAAAATGCTCATTTATTTGTAATAAGATAGGAACTGGAGTTTGTCCAAATTTATTTTAAGTAACTCAATACATGCTATGCATTAGAGAGCTAATAAAAAATCTTAGATCTGATCAAAGAAATTGTATAATGAAATAAATGGGCATGGGATCAAGTTAAAAATGAAATCGATCAATATCGGTGATTGATTTATGAAAAACACTCTCACTAATTTGAAAAGCCTTAAAAAATGTCTGAATAATAATGAAGAAAAACAAACATTACAATGCTTCATAGCTCACACCATTTGGGATACTATATAAGCAAGGAAGAATGGTGAATAAGAAGTGGCTTTGTAGTCTAGATCAGAAGATCAAAACAAAAGCAGAGTCCAAGAAGAATAAATGATGATTCTTATGAAGTGAGGGTGGAAGGGAGGAGCACAGAAGGATTCATATTATTTACTAAGTAAAGTATAATTTAAGGGAGTTGGTGCTTCTTGGGGTTGGTGCCCTAAAGAAAAGAGAGTTGGTGCTTCCTAGGGTTGGTGCCCTAAAGACAAGAGAGTTGGTTGTTCCTAGGGTTGGTTCCCTGAAGGAGGAGATTTGTGTCTTCTAGAGTTGGTTCTCTAAAAAGGATTGGTGTCCTTCACTATTCTTCATAAAAACCCTGTAATTCCCATTAATTATATTTATATAATTGATTTTACATACAAATCCATTGTTGATCTATTGTGGTAATTAGCAAAATATAAAAGTAATTGCTAATTGTTGAAAAATGGTACTATTGATTCACCCCCCACCTCTCAGTATTCCAACAATTGGTATAAGAGTCAGTGCCTTCAGCACAGTCTAACAACTAGAAGATAGATTGTGAATATGGATTAGCAAGAGGTAATTTCTAACAAAAAAGAACTATTTTTTAATTGAGGTGGTTATGCTCTATGGAAAATAAGAATGAAAAGCTTATTGTTGGCTCTTGGTTTTGATACCTGGCAATCTGTTGTAGATGGTTACACTGGAACAACTACTCCACCCACAAATGTTGCAGTAAATAATATCTGCAATGAAAACTCAAGAGTAGTTAATGCAATTATAGGAGGGTTGACAAATTCTATATGTGTGAAGATTATGCATTGTAACTTATCTAAAGAAATCTGTGAAAAATTGGAGGTTGTATATGAAGGATATAGTAAAGTCAGGGAAGCCAAACTATAGACCTATAGAACTAAGTTTGAAAATATGAAAATGAAAGAAGAAGAGAACATTGCTAAATACTTTCATAGGGTAGGTGAATTGGTTAATTCAATCATAGCAGCAGGAGAAGAACTTACAGATAAACCTATTTTGCAAAAGATATTAAGGTCATTACCTATGAGATATGATGCTAAGATTTCTATAATTGAATATAGGCCAGAACTTGACAAACTCACAGTTGATCAACTTCATGGAATTTTTACAGCATATGAAATGAGAAAAGGGAATGAAAAAACATAAAAAAGAGAAACATAATTTAGAGCATCAAAAAAAAAGAGGGGGTAGAAGAAAAGATGAATGAAAAGTTATCAGATATATCTGATGAAGAAACTTCCAACTTCATAAAGAAACTCAAGAAAGGGACTAGGAAATACAAACGAAATATTCCTCTAATATGTTTCAACTGTGGAAAAATTGGACACTTTGCAATAAATTTCCCCATCCTAAGAAGGAGGAAAGTGATGATTAAATAACATTCAAATATCAGAAGAAAAGAAAAACTAATGATAAAAAGATGTTCTACAAGAAAAAGAAAACATTATTTACCCAAGAAGACAGTAGTTCATCAGAGGAAAATGAAGAAGGGGAGCCATAGCTTCTATTTATGGGAATAAAAACCCAATATGATAGTCATTTGAAAGATGAAGAAGAATTCCTTTGTGTAATTAAAGAGCTGAGAAAAATTAAAAAAAAAAATAGGTTACTAAGGGAAGATATTCTAGAGATTGAAGGAGCTACTAAATCAAGAGAGAAGGAAGTTTCCAAAAACATTAGTGAGTCAAATAAAAATATTATTATGCTAAAAACTCAACTCTAAGAGACCCAAAGAAAAGAAGAAATATTGAATAAATAAATCAGTGAAAAAAAACAAATGTGTAAGGTATTAGAGAATGAAACAGTTCAACTAAAAGGGAAACTAGAAAAATAAGATAGCAAGTCTAAATTTGAAAACAAATCAAAAGTCTTGAATAACATTCTTAGTAGTCAGAGATCATCAAATGATAGGACAGGACTAGGATATTATCACTCTACAAAAAAAGAAAATGACAAAATCATTTATGTGGATGTTCTTAGAAACCCATAAATAGAAAAGAAAAGAAAATAAGAACAATACCATTTGAAACTATCCCAAATAAACAGAAATATGCACCTTGTACTAATGAAAAATATAACGAAAAGAAGAGAAACATCAAAAGGAGTCCCTCCAATAGAAATCAATATATCTTCCTAGGTTATTGCTATTCGTGCAAAATTTTTGGACCTAAAGAAATACACTATAAATCTTATAGAGAGTTCAATCCAAGGAATGTTCAAAGATATGGAAATAATAAGGATAATGCAAAAAGAGGAAACGATAACTCATTATCTCTCTTACAAGAATACAATGTTGAATGTTACAAATTCAACAACTATAGTCATAAAGCTAGTGAATGTAGATTTTCAAAATATGATAAAAGGATAAATATTCCCAATAATAAAAAAGTATGGRAGAAAAAGAAAACAAACTGCAATGTAGCCTTATATGCAAGAAATCAAGGATGTCAGTGGTATATAGAAAGTGGATGTTTCAAACACATGATTGTAGATGAAAATAAATTTCTCAAGTTAAACAAGAGAGGAAAATGAAAAGTAACTTTTGGAGATAACATGTTAGCCAAGACACTAAGAAAAGACATTGTTAGTTTAGGAAATAATAAAACCAAAACAGAAGATGTACGTATGGTATAAAATATCAAACCTAATCTCCTAAGTGTGAGTCATACATGTGATTAGATTCACATACTTACTTTTGATTCTAAAAAATGTGAGATCTGAAAAAAGGACACTCGAAAGCTAGTGGCAATTGCAGCAAGAACATCTAGCAATGTGTACATCCTTAATATAGATGAAGAAGAAAAATGTTGTTTAAGCTAAGTATATGAAAGTTGGCTATGACATAGAAGTTTGGGACATTTAATCTTTTACAACTTGATCAAATCCAATGAGAAAAAAAAGTTAGGGACCTGTCAAAAGTGATTAATCCTTCAGATTCTATTTGTAAAAATTGTCAAATAGGAAAGAAAACAAGACTTAGGTTAAAAAAAAAAGAGCATTCCACAGCAAAACCATTAGGGATTATTCACACATATCTATGTGGACCAACCAGATCCAAATGTACTTATGGTGAACAATATTTTATGTTTATTGTTAACGATTACACAAGATTTACCTGGGTATTCTTTCTAAAAGAAAAATCATAACCCTTTGAGAGGTTTAAAATATACAAATTTCTTGTAGAAAATGAAACATATCTCAAAATTAAATGTATGAGATCATACAATGGAGGAGAATTCACCTCTAAAGAGTTCATTCAATTAAGTGAAAACCATGGTATCAAAAGACAGTTTTCAGCTCACAGGACTCCTCAACAGAATTGAGTGGTTGAAAGGAAAAACACAATAGTTCAAGAAGTTGCAAGAACCATGCTAAATCAAGCCAAGCTTCTAGACAAATTCTGGAGAGATGCAATATACACAAAATTCCACATACTTAATAGATCTCAGTTGAGACCCAACCATGACAACACCCCTTATGAACTATGGTTTGGAAGGCCAACATCTGTAAAACACTTTATAACTTTTGGAAGTAAATGTTACATAGAGAATGATGAAGATAACCTAACAAAGTTTGATCCAAGATCTAATGAAGGAATATTATTAAGATATTGATCTATTAATAAATCTTACAGATGTTATAGTCTTAAACTACTAAAGATAATGGAAAGTGTCAATGTAAATATAGATGATCTAAAAAAGAGCATATCCCAAGACATTAATAAAAAATATCAACAAGAAGATGATGCTGTAAAATCTCAACAGGAAGATGATGATGTAGAATCTTAGAAAGAATATGATAATAAGGAAACACGGGAAAATGAACCACATATTGATGAAAAAGACAATGAAGAAACACCCTTTCCAAGAGCTCCATCAAAAGCAGTTCAATAGAATCATCCTGAAAGCCAGATTATTGGAGATAAAAGTGCAGGAGTGGAAACAAGAAGGAAACTCACTTTTGAATCAAAACAACCAATGTTATCCCTAATAGAACCTAATTCATTTAAATAAGATATCAAAATTAAATATTGTATAGAAGAAATGAATGAAGAACTAGACCAAACAAAGAAAATCCATACTTGGGAACTAGTTCCATGACCCAAGGACAAGAATGTGATAGGAATCAAGTGGATATTGAAGAAAAAACTAAATGAAAATGAGGAGGTTATAAAGAACAAAGCCAGATTAGTTTTCAAAGGATATTCCCAAGTGGAAGGTATTGATTTTGAATAAATTTTGCACAAGTAGGAAGACTTGATGCCATCAGAATGTTACCAGCATTTGCATGCTTCATAAATTTCAAAATCTATCAGATGGATGTCAAGTCAGCATTCCTTAGTGGAACACTACAAGAATAAGTCTATGTTGAGAAACCAGAAGGATTCATGTTAACAACAAATCAAGATTATGTGCGCAAGGTGAAAAATGCCCTGTATGGTCTTAAACAAGCCCCCAGAGCATGGTTCTCAAGGCTTGATCAGTACCTGCAAAAAAAAGGATATAAGAGAGGAACTACTGAAATAAACTTATACATCAAAATTGAGGATCAAAACATGATTTTTGTGGTGGTATATGTAGATGAAGTCATATTCGGAAGTAATGTTACTACACTAAGAAGAAACTTTGCAAACAAAATGCAAGAATCATTTGAGATGTCTATGTTGGGAGAACTATCCTTTTTCTTAGGTTTACAAGTAAATCAAACAGAAAATGGAATATTCATTTCCCAAGCCAAATATGTCAAGGAAATGCTAAATAAATTCTAAATGGAGAAGATTAAACGTATGAGTACTCCCATGGTCACTTGATGTAAACTAATCCTAGAAGATGATTCACCAAAAGTGGGCCAAACGATGTATAAATCAATCATTGGAAGTATTCTCTATTCAACAACAAGAAGACCTGATATCATACATGTTGTAGGAATTGTGGGGAAATTCGAATATGAACCTAAAGAAACTCTCTTAAAAGAAGTAAAGATAATATTCATATATCTTAAAGGTACCTTAGAACTTATATTATGGTATCCAAAAGATAAAGACTTCAATCTAACTGCATACGTTGATCCATATTGGGATGGTAGTTTAAATCATAGGAAAAGCACGAGTGGAGGAGCATTTTTTCTAGGAAAATGTCTGGTAGCATGGCTAAGTAAGAAGAAAATATCCACATTATTATCTACAATATAGGAACAATACATTGCTACTTCACACAAGTTCTTTGGATGAAGCAAACATTAGAAGATTTACAAATAAGATATGATAACCCCATCACTATTAATTGTGATAACACTAGTGCCATAAGTATCTCTAAAAATCCAGTAATGAATTCTAAAACCAAACAAATCCCAATTAAATACCTTTTTCTAAGATATGAGGCTACTCAAAAAGTAGTTAAAATAGTGTATGTAGACACCAAAGTACAAATTGCATACATATTCACAAAACCTTTTCCCAAGAGAACTTTTGAAAATCTTCAACAAAAATTGGGAGTAATTCAAAAACCTCATTAAAAACCATAAAAATAGTATCAAAATAAAAGGGGCACATGGCCAAGGGAAGAATTTCCATCAGAGGAGCGCGAAGAAATATCCCCTCTATCATTGCTTTCAAAGCGGGAGGAAATTGATAAGAGCAGAAATTTCAAAGAGAAAAAGGTTTCCATCAATGCCAAAGGGGGAGAGTGTTGGACACAATGATACAATATTGTCATTGATGTCAAATAAGGTGCAGAATAAAATTAACCAGAAGTTCAGAAGAGATAATGCACTGCAAAAGCACTCTCGGGATTGAAATCCCCATAGTAAAACTCCAAAAGAATCAAGGTGGAATCTTGTCTGCTAACATATTTTTCGGGACAAATATATACCATCATATCAACTACTAAGATTCATGGACCGTATATCATGGAAATGACATATGCATGTTCAGCCAAGCATCGACCAGTTCAGATAATATCGACTGAAGAAAATTTGCATAAAGGATTTTTAGTCAAAGTCGAAGTTCCAAAGTAAAAGTAAGTTGTCGGATCTAAGTATCACTTCAATATGAATGATATCCATCATATCAGGGTTGCATATAAGGATTCAACTTCGGCGTTAACCACTCTGACGAAAATAATCCAAGAACATGTAAGTTTACCTGAAGGACGGATCCTTGAAGTCCCGAAGTGAATGAGGGCCATCAGATCTAGGCAATGCATAGTTACCATTGCATGAGGTTAGCTAGGTCCAATGGTGGTCAAATTTGGCACTAACCACCTCGGCAAAAAATGGTTCAGAACATATGAGGTCACCCGAAGGTTGGATCCCTGAAGTCTTGAAGTGAATGAGGGCCATCATATCTGAGCAATGCATAGTGACCATTGGATGAGGTTAGGTGGGTACAAAAGGGGTTCAAAACATACGATTTCACCTGAAGGCCAGAGCTCCAAAGTCAGGAAGTAAGACACGTAGCACACACACTAAGATCCCACTTCATCATAGTCGATGTCAGCAAAACAATGTTGACAAGGACATGTGGCGCAATAAAATGATGACAAGTGTCAAGGTCTAGTTATCATTTTAGGTATGAATAAGTTACAAATCTAAGTGACACATGGCATCCACTTGGCATCTCCCACATCAAGAGTGACGGTAGAAATCTATGTCACTCTTGGAGTATGTCCTTCAGGGATATCCAGTTTCTCCTACCAGCAACCACCCGAAGAACTGAAGGACGAAGTCACGAATTAACATTTGGTCGTTGATCTAAGATCCTATGAAATATTTCTTGACCATTCGACAAAGTACAGTGGAAGGATAGAGAAAGCGTGAATCAAAAAGTAACTCTAACCGTTGATCTAATTCAGAAGCATTCTTGATTGTTGATCAAGAATAGTGGAAGGATAGCATAAATGAAGGTGTTGACCGACATCAAGTGGTCACTATGATGTCGACGCACACTCCCACCACAACCCGCAGGTCGAAAGGTCCACATTAACATAGGATCTTTCCTTTACCACTGGCCCGAAGAACTCTTAAATGACTCTTCTATTTCCCTATCAGGAAATCTGCACCCACAACAAACTCTCATGGGATCCCCTTTTTTGCACTTGGGAGATCGGACTTCGCACCTTTGTGAATATGGTGGTGAAGCATTAGTCTCTCGAATCCCCGAAACCTGAAATAGTCAACGTTGACCTTTTCCCTTTCCTTTTCGGGATTTTCCCTATCGCGATTTCGGTAGTTGCAGTGTCGAGTAACTTGCTCCCAACGATTTCCGAAACCTGATGTTCTGATTTTTTGACACACTCAAAAAGTTGACCTTTCAACGCCCCTTTACTTCATCGGGACTTCGGACTTCGCAGTATCGTGAATCCTAATGCAAAGTTTTTGGAACTTCACTCTCCACGAAACTCTGAAACGGTCAACGGAGCTTGACTCCATGTCAATAGTATGCCACCTGTCCACTCCCTGACTCCTTTGTGGCCCACACAATCCTTTGGCTGTCGGGACTTCACGTTTTAGGATTTTGCAATTTTCGTGCAAATTTTACGGGACTTCAACCCATGAAAACCCGATACAAGTATCCACATGTAAATCCAGAGGCCCCTGTGGCTCATATCTACGGTCCTACTCCTTCTGAGCTTAGAATCTTTCGACACCTTCACCGTAACTTCCCTGCTTCTCTGTGAGATCTGACGGCTCACGGGACTTCACAGATTCTCCACTGAGAACGCCGACCATCCGTCTCTTCCGCTGAGAACTTCCTGGGTTCAACGTCGCTACGCCTTCTTTCAATCTTCCCAGACTTGGTCCCTTTTCCTCCCTTCAATGACTTTGAAGGCTTCAGATACTTCTGAACTTTCCACGACTCTGTGTCTTTTAGAAAAACACTTGCATGCACTCCTTGCGGCATATTTTCAAACACTTTCAAGTGTTTGAATCCCTTCGACCCTTCGCACTCCTGCAGCAGCAATTTCTAAATTCTTCGCTCAGGTTCACAACTCTGAGACTTCACTCAGCCTGCGCACTCCTTGCATGGCTCCTGTGCCTGACTACACTTCTGTGGAAATGCACTCTTTGCGGACAATTCGACTGCACTCCTTGCAGGAACTCTTGCTCAGATAGAGAAACAATTGAAACTCATTCCATTACCCTTTCCTCTCAAATTTCAAACATTCAACAAGAAATCATTCATACATAGCATAAAAGCAATTGCATGACAGAAAGAGTAAAACATTCATGAGCATAGCATTCAAAGATGCATACACAAAGAATATATGAACACCATGAGTCTGAATCACAGCTTTCTTTGTATTAATTCAGAACTTCTATACATGGATTCTGCTACACAGCGCTCTATTTCTCCTTGATGCTCTTCTCCAATAATTTTACATGCCCCTGTTACAATACACAATGAGGGTGTCTATATCTTGTTTCCCTCTTGCGCTCTAAAACTGTCTAATCTATAATTGAATTCTATCTACTTTACATTAACTACAATAAATGCCTTCTATCTACTAAGGACGAGAGAATATCGCTCAAGGTCCATTTACATTATACAAGTGCGCTCCTTCTTAATGAATTCATTTAAGATTGTGCATCAACTTCAAGGTAATTTCAAAATCTACACTGGCGCTTGTCCAACTGCTTTTTGCTTTCACGCTGGCTCACTTGAGATGCTCCTACATCATACTCCCTCTCTTGAAAATTTTCATGGGCTCTTGTCCATAAGCTCGTGCATGGTCTGTCCATGCTTCTGGATCTCCGCTTCGTTCTCCTAGCTGGAATCTTCAAATGGATGGCCCTTCCATTTGACCAAATACTCAAAGTATTCTTTCCGCCTGGTCTTCTTGCTCACTCTTTTGTCCAGTATGCGCTCCATTTGAGGCTTACCTGCAATTGGCATCTGCTTTATCCACTGAATCACTGGATTCTCATTTCCTGTCCCTGTTTCCACAACTTTATATGGGTACAAATCTGAGATATTGAATATCGGAGAAATTTCGATCCCATCGGGTAATTCAATCTCATAAGCATTTGCCCCAAATTTCTTCAAGACCTTACATGGTCCGATTTTCTTCATCTTCAATTTATTATATGTTCCTCTCGGGAACCTTTCCTTTCTCAAATGTGCCAGAATCAAATCACCAACCTCAAACTAAAGTTGTCTCTTGTGTTGATCTGCTCTATTCTTATACTCCTGGCTTGAATTCTGCAATCGCTCCTTCACCTGGCTGTGAAGTTCCTTCATCGCTTCTGCGAATTCTTTTGCACTAGCGCTCCTAGTTGTAGTCTGTTCTGAATCTCTCAAATCTAAAATTCCTCTCGACTACATGCCATAGACAACCTGAAATGGACTCTGCCCTGTGCTCCTATTAACTGAATCGTTATAAGCAAATTCCGCCTGTGGTAATATGTGGTCCCACTGGCTGTGGTGTTTTGTCACCAAGCTTCTCAACAAGTCTCCTAGACTTCTGGTCACCACTTCCATCTATCCATCGGTCTGAGGATGATAATATGAAATAAATGACAAGTTAGTCCCTATATTCTTCCATAAGGTCCTCCAAAAGTGCCCTATGAACTTTGTATCTCGATCTGAAACTATACTCTTTGGAAACCCGTGAAGTCAAATGACTTCTTTGAAAAACAGATTCGCAATGTGAGTTGCGTCACTGATTTTCTGACATGGAATGAAGTGTGACATCTTGGAAAATCTATCCACCACCACAAAGATTGAATCAAAACCTCTTTGCACTCTTGGCAACCCCAATATGAAATCCATGCTGATTGCGTCCCATGACCTCTCTGGTATGGGCAATGGTTGATAAAACCCTGCATTTTGTCTCCTTCCCTTTGAATGCTGGCAAATTCAACATCTGTCCATGAATCTCTTGACATTTGCTCGCATTCTGGGCCAAAAATATGACTCATTCAGCTTTGTGAATGTCTTGTTGTGACCAAAGTGTCCTGCCAATCCTCCATTGTGTTTCTCCTTCAGCAAATTTTCCCTCATGGAGAATTTCGGAATACACCATTGATTACCCTTAAATAGTAATCCTTCCTGGATCATGTATTCTATCCATTGGCTTCTATCCCTGAGAATTGGATTCTCAACTGCTTCATACGCTTCCTTGAAATCCTACTCATCTGTGTACATGTTCCTGAGGTCATCAAAACCCAACGTTTTGACTTTGAACTCCTGCAATAGAAAACACTTCCTGCTCAAAGGATCAACAACTTTGTTAGCAGTACCAGAAATACGTTTAATCACAAAAGTGAAATTCTGCATATATTCCACCCATTTAACATGTTTTTTATTCAACTTTTCCTATTGAATCACAAACTGCAATGCAAGATTGTCACTATACAAAACAAACTCCTTGGGAATTAAGTAATGTCTCCATTTCTTCAATGCCTGTATGATAGCATAAAACTCCTTATCATAAGTGGAGTATTTCACATTTGCTTCATTCATCTTCTCGCTGAAGTATGCTATTGGCCTATCTTTTTGACTCAAGACTACCCCTATTGCAAATCCACTTGCATCACATTTCACCTGAAATGTCTTTTGGAAATCCGGCAACACCAAAACTGGTTGTTCCGTAACCTTCCTCTTCAACAGATTAAAAATCTTTTCAACCTCTTTAGTCCAATGAAAATACTTGTGTCTTTTCTTCACCGTATCCATCATTGGTGTGCTAATTCCACTGAAATTCCTAATGAATTTTTGGTAGAAACTATCCAATCTGTGAAAACTTCTCACCTCAAATATATTCTTCGGTGATGGCCAATTCTTTATTACCTCCACCTTATCTAGATCCATCCTCAACTCATCTGCAGAAATAGAAAATCCCAAGTAAATGATCTCTTTCTTCATGAATGAATATTTCTTCACGTTTATCAATAGCTTCTCCTGCTATAGTTTCTGCATCACTGTAGCCAAATGTTTCAGATGCTCTTCCACTATTTTACTGAGAACCAGTATGTCATCCAAATACACAATGACAAA
>JASDQU011508561.1:21173-36431 GCA_032191745.1 Picea mariana
TTTACATTTATTATAATTTACAAATTTATTTCATAACTATTGGCATATTTTTAAAAGTTTAATTTAATAATATATTAAAAAATTACAAATTTATTTCATAACTATTGACATATTTTTAAAAGTTTAATTTAATAATATATTAAAAAAGACATATTATTAAAAGTTTAATTTAATAACATATTAAAAAAAGGAGAAGTTTATTTAATAACAATTGGCATATTTTTAAAACTTTAATTTAATAGTATATTAAAAAGGGCATATTATTAAAAGTTTAATTTAATAATAATCCACAGCTACATTCACTGTTTCTGGCTATCAAAAAGTTTCCAGTATGGGCATCCGATGAAAAACAATATTCTCGGATAGGTTCACGCATCCTATCTCACCGAGGGTTTCTCAGTGCGACCCGTATTTTCAGGCGCACTATCATATTCAAAACAATGTATATTGTACATGCATTTATGCTTCTCTGTTCACATGTAACATCATTATGCGTTCTTTACTTGCTGACGTCTTCTTTTTGACGATTTTGTATTTTTCGTCAAGACTCAAAACTGATTAGCACCATGTCTGATGAAGCTCTGTGAAATATCCCTGATCCCGCTGATCGAGATATTTGCTACTGATCTATTATTCTGTCTTGCAGATCTGACACACTGGGGGTTTCTGGATGCGTTTCAGTTGTATGTTTGAGATCTTGATGGTTATTGCATGTGCATGTGGGTTATTGCATGTGCATGTTGGTTATTGCATGCGCATGTTGCATATTTATGGTTTAAACAACATATAAAGGATGCATGCAGAAGTAAAGACATCAACTGCCCAATATCATGTATAATACGGTTCGAGCATGGAAATACAATAGCCTACTGGAAATATAGAATATAAACGTCAGCTAGATCTCATGGATCAATACTGGAATACAATCAAATAACATAAAAATACCCGTGATCAGAAGATGATAGCAGATTTGATGCATGCACGGATAGATCGACGAAAATATGCGATTCCGACGAAGTACGGTAAACGCTACCAGCTGGAAAACTCGTCCGGAAGTTCAGACCGTCGGAATACGCCGGAAACTGCTCCAAAAGAAGTGCCCCGGCCTCTAGACTGAAATGGGTGAGTGTCGGATCTCTAATCTGGTCTCTAAGGCACTGGATTTGGACCCCTGGGGGGTTTGCGCACCTCCTGGAGCACTGGATGCACCCCAAAGGATTCCACCAATGGAATCTGTTGCTATATGGCTCAAAACGATCATCTCTCCAAATAAGGAAATGGGTCGGAAGGATTTGTCTGGATCTGCTCTGAAACTATGCATGCAACACCAAATGTTTGTCCGGAAGAGCTGCGCCCTAAATGGATGAATGAGTCGATCTGCAAGATTCAACCATCAGAATCTGACGATAGATGGCTCAATAGAAGCACCTTGGCTGGATCTCAAATGGGTTGGAAGGAAACTGCAATCTAGATACGGATCTCTTGCAACTCTCCAAACCCTCAAACTGACTTGTGCCCTCACTGGCTGAGCTGCGCACTCTGCAATGGATACTCCTGAAAAGTACGGTGAAATACCTGGATGGTATCTCCAATGGGCTAGGGTGTGTCTCTCAACACCGAAACCGATCAATGGTGGTGGTTTCCTCCAGAAAATCCACAAAACAGTAAGGTCGGCTCTCCTCCTCCTCTGGGAACTCTCAAGTTTCAACATTAAATCATAACAATGCATAATGAGGAATTAGGTCAAATTCCTCCCTTTATACCTTTACCAATCTAATTCACCATTGACCTCACTTAAGCTAGGCACTTTTCCTCCTAAAGTGATTAATTAATTAATTAAGTCCCCCTTTAACACCTTTTCATTCTAATTCTTTGTTGACTACTTTTCGTAAGTATTTTGGCTTAATTCATCGTTTAGCCATTAATTCCTCCTTATTTCTCCATCTTGTTCCCTATTTGTGCCTGACTATAGTCTACGGGAACATAAAGACTACTAAGTCACTCCCTGCTGGCCTACTCTTGGGAACGGGACATCACACTCCGCCCCGGGTTGAGCCTGTTACTAGCTTCCTCGATAAAAGCACTTCCTTTCATCAATACGGTACCGAGCATTTCTCTTTCTGGAGAAATACGATTTTAATTTAATAAAATTAAAAAGGGACAAATCTATCAGTGTAGCCTCATACTCTCTTGAAACGGTCGCCCTATCACCCTCTTACACACAACAATCTTGGAAAGGTCATTCTGCTACACAACCAACAGTCAAAAACTCTAATCGAAAACTCCAAGATGCCAAAAAGCCGGATCCGCCTCCAAAACCACGTGTTGCGCTGGGTGAAACGCCTCCAATCCACAAGTAGCGTTTCATGATCTTCTCGAACCATCTCCCCGGTGGATCCTACACAGATCCAGGCGGATCCGGATCCGGGGATCCGCATTTCCTTCATTTGCCCCCCGCAGATCCGGTAACCCAAACTACTTACAAAATTCCGTTTTTTTAGACAACAATCCTTCCATGAACCATCTCTTTTTGAAACCATTGTAGGTGCATACTTCAATTTTTTCGTTAGGGCCTTTAGCCATTGACAGTGTAATCCAACATTGTCCTCATGTTTCTCCTTCAAATAATAAATCCCATTGAACACTTCACCATCATCTTGTAATAACTTGATTTTTTTCTCCAATCCCTCTTTGGATCATTCTATGTGGCAATGTCCTTAGAAGAACTCTTGTACTAGCCATTAAAAACATATCAGAATGTAGTAGGGAGTGAACAAATGCAATATTTTTGATCATTTTGATCATTTGTCTTCAAATTTATTTGGCAAAATTTATTCCTTCCTATTCCTTCAGAATATCAGCAACTTGTCAAATCTTCTCTTTCTTTGGTCCACAACCTGCAATGCTAGCCATCTTTGATAAAACTTCCTGAAGTGTGTCCATGCAAGAATTCATCTATGGGCCCGAATGACCATGCAAAACTCCTCTTCCATGATAATCTGTCTCTACTTTTGCAGCTATGTCCTCTATGCTCTGGTCAAGATTTAACTTGGAAAATGGCTTATTAGTTTCATCTTCACATCATTGGTTATTTCATGTTCATGTTACCATGCAAGACATAGACACCATAGTACTACCAAGTTATACCATTGTTGGACTTATGGGATCCCCATGCTTTTGTCATCCACAACTTATGGGATGTTCAAAGCCATTAGTGAAATTGGAATGGAGACTAGGTGTTTATTCAACTTCAGTCATAAATTGTTTATCTTTTTCTAGTCTGTTAAAATTTTACTAAAGTCTAGTCATCCACTACCTGCAATGCTTGCCATCTTTGATAGAACTTCCTGAAGTGTGTCCTCGTGAGAATTCATCTGTGGTCCTGAATGACCATGTGAAACTCCTTTCCCATGAGAATCAGTCTCTACTTTTGCAGCAATGCCTTCTTATTCTCTGGTCAAATTCAACGTGGAAAATGGCTTACTAATTTCATCCTCACGTGATTGGTTGTTTCCGTGCTCATGTTACTGTGCAAGACATGAACACCATTGGAGTGGCAAGTTATACTATTGTTGGACTTCCCCATGCTTTTGTCATCAACACCTTATGGGATGCTCATAGTCAATAGTCAAATTGGAATGGGGATGAAGGTGTTGATTCAACTTCACTTATAAATTTCTTAGTTCGATAAAATCAACGAAACTTAATCATTAGAGTTTGTCTTAGTGATCATTACCTATAGGGGAGGCTGGATTCCCTTTCAACTGGAGTATTATCTTAATCTTTGCTTTCTGTTAAATGGCCCTGGAATGGCTGACTGATTCATTGTTCACCATGAGCTATTGTGTTCTCTATTTTAGTTGTGTAGAATTGGGGAACATTTAAAGAGCAAACAGTCTGAATCAATAAGCAAATGCCTCTCTGGTCAAATTTCCTTTTATGACCATCCTTGTCCAAATATATAAAACTCCGAGCGAGTGCATCATACCTCAAATCTAACCCAAATTTTGGTTTCCATTTTTTGTAGATGATTTATTTTCATCAACTATCTTATCATTTATGTATTTCACACTGATCAGTTTGTCCTTCCTTTTTCTTTCCAGGCCAAGCAAGGTATGCGCTCATCACGGTTCTGCTTACACCCTGCAGGTGACACCCCTTCCTCGTGTCGCTTGTTTGACGCCATTGTAAGCCACTGTGTTCCTGTTATTGTGAGTGATCGGATTGAACTCCCATTTGAAGATGAAATTGATTACCAAGAGTTCTCACTATTCTTTTCAGTAAAAGAAGCATTGAGGCCTGGATATTTGATGCAGAAGCTAGAGACATTTCCAAAGGAAAAATGGTTAAAAATGTGGAACAAGTTGAAGCAGGTTGCACACCACTTTGAATACCAGTATCCACCCATAAAAGATGATGCCGTTAATATGTTGTGGAGGCAGATACATCGCAAACTTCCTGCTGTTAATTTGGCTATACACCGAACCAAAAGACTGAAAATCCCAGACTGGTGGGAAAGACGATAAAGTCATCCACTATTCCACATAGATTGTCATGTTACCAAGTCAAGAAAATATTATTAGAGAAATTGAGTTTGTCACTTGGTTTGGATTATAATTAACTTTTTGGTTCAACATCATAAGCATTTGTTGGAGCAAAAGAGAAGGGATTTGTCAGGGTGTATCTGTGAATAAACCCACACATCCGAATTGATGTTCTGCAAAGACATTGATAGGTCACATTACTCGTGCCAGATCAGCTTTTTCCTTGTTAGCTGCAATGTGAGTCTTCACTGGAGCATTGAGGCCTAGGAAGGCTTTCAGATTTTGGACTTGGCACTTGTACTGTAAAATATTGTGTTTTAATAATATGCAATAAGAGGGAAAATATTAGTTAATTCTTTTAGATTTGTGTGGAGCTTTATTACTAATATATAAAAGGAATTTCCTGTAACTTTTTTCTTGATCAATGGATTTGACCATATATGGTCTTTATATTTGTGTGAACTCAGATATGTTAAAATATTGGAATTCATATGTTGGAACCTCTTATACACATTCAGAAAATCTGATTGCTTAATATAGTTTCCATTGATCATCAGTGGTAATTTAGATAAAACTATTGCAGTCAACTTAAATGCATTGGTTCTTTGACATTTTGTCTTTCAAGGCTGTTGTGTTAGATAGTCCTGGTCAATTATGAATAGAAAAGAAAGTGGCCTGGAAAGAGGGGTTTAATTACGAGTCTTTCATATTTTACACGGCATGAAAATGGTTCAAAAGATGGACTTCCTTTTGTGATTAACAAAGTGTTAAACATGCGACATCCGTCAAGAGATCGAGGATGAGAATTCAGGATGTTTTCAGAATATGACGAAGTTGAAATCATTTTCTGGACCTGTGTTATAGAATCAATAAATTGTTAGCTACATATTTTTTTTGAATATTCATAATGGAAATTGACATACTAGAACATCTTGATCAAAGTTTGTCTTGACTTTTTTTTGGTTTGCTCTGTCCATGCCTCTTTTATAATTTTTCAGATTCATTTGTACAATTCTCTCAAGTTATCCAATCAGTTGGTCTTGTTTGAATTTTTTGCTTGTGTTCTTATTTTTGTCACATAAGTGCTATAATTTCAAATGTAATGTAGAGTCCGATCCAGTAATTATGTCGGAGTAGGCTGGTCTGCACGATAAATGTTTTTGAGGGCTTTCTAGCTGCTTAATTAGTTCTTAAACAGTCATCCCTGACATTATAAGGGTTTACTGGTTTGCCTTTCCTAGGCAAATTTAATTTTTTCTAATTACCTTTGCGAATTCGCCAGGTTTAGGGAGGCATGATTGATGAAGAGTAGCTGAGAACTCTAGAAACATACATGAATTATCTCTTAGATCCCTACTTCGAAGCACACACATTATGCAATATTATTGTCTACTCAGAGGATTTTTCTAGAAGTTCCCAACTCTGAGTAGGCCGTTTATAAGATGAATTCAGAAATTGTCAAGAGTTTACTTGCGACAGAGGTGCTTGGCCTAGCTACAGTGGAGATTGTTGTCACGACAACTGGCGACAGAGGTGCTTGGCCTAGCTACAGTGGAGATTGTTGTCACGACAACTGGCGACAGAGGTGTTTGTTTGGCCTAGCTTCAGTGGAGATTGTTGCCATGACACAAGGTTTTCATCCTTCCCACCTCTTTATTAAGCCGACAACATATTACACCAATTTTAATTTGGGGAAAATAGTTAATTGATTTAGCTTTCTTGGTACAAGGACCACTTCTGCGCATCCATTGTGTGATGGATAATTGATGACTTTATTCGGAAATTATTCCCCTTTGTTATTAAAGTTCAGCAGGCCAGAATGCTGTTAAACAAGCTGGCTCCAGTTACGCTGCAGCAGAGTTTTACAGCAGAACAGGTTTTACTTTAATTGAAGACAATTCTTTGGAATTAAAGTAGAGATTGTCTTGCAAAGTATGTGGGTGATCCCACACCTTGGGACTCATAAAGTTGAGTTCAGGTAACAATGCAAGAGAAGCTTGAAATTGTTAAAAAGTTTGCTTTTTTAAAACCTTTAAATTCCAAAACCTTGGGAAAAAGATGTCATTTTATTCCAAATTTTATATGTAGAAAGATGGTGTTTCATATAACTTATTATTTTTTTTTTCAAATTAAAAAACGTTCCTAAATCCTTATATTATATATACAAATTTTTTTTATAGTCGTTTCTGGTAGGGGTCGGAAATTAGAACCCCTACCACTAAAGAATCATTAAAATTGTTCATGGCCATCTTTTCATAGTTTTGTAACAAAACATTTATAAAAAGAGACTATAAATTGGGATAAACTGACTATGTTGTCTATGTTATAAAAAAATATTCAGAAAGACAAGATAAAATAGATATCATGCCTGACGAGAGTGAAGTCCATCCTCTCTGAAAGATTCAACCAATAGGTCAGTTTCCATGCTCTGTTCCCGTGTAGTGTTAGTGGAATGAGGTTCATCATTTAGGATATGGGGTTTTCTCGAGTGCCTTTTGAGCCTGATGGAGTCTTCTATTGCTTGGACATGTCACTGCCTCCCCAACCTGTGAGACCAAGATACCAATACCAAAGAACCCCTTGCACATGGCTTCAATTTTTTCTTAAAAAAATTGGATTGTATGGAGAATGTCCTGGAGCTCCCTCCTTGTGTTACCCAAGGCTTGGGAAATTAGTGTTTTTACCAGCCAATATGGCTTTGCCAATTTGAAAGACTTGGTCCTCCTGGTTTTTGAATAAACCGGGTCTTTAACCAACCCCTCAACTTCTTACAGAATCTGGTCCTTTGAGAGGGTCTGTTGTATAGCTCAAACTTCCTTTCCAGGCTCCTTTATCTCCTCTTAGCCTCAACTAGAACTTTTCCTTTGAACAACTTCTCTGCTTCCCACATGTCCTCTATAGCTATGGATGAGAGCAATGGATCCTTTGAGGTAGTGGGTCTGCCCACCATCACCCTAGCCTTCCTTTTAGGTGCCCACACACTCTTACCTATGCCACAAACCATACTATCAAGAGATAACCTCCAATTGAAATGATGGAACAAACATTAAGGCTGTAGTCTGTAACCGAGTAGGGATGAAAAGAGGTGAGAAATCGATTATGATAGTGATAGAGCCCCGAAAGTGGAAACAAAACCAAAGTCTCTCACAAACACCATACTAAGAAGCATATTGAAATCCTCTTTCAAACACTGATCAGAGTAGTAACTGAGCCTCGCAAAGGGGCGAGATACTGACCAAGGGACTAACAGAGCCCCAAAACTTACTGTTAGAGTGGAAACAAAGTTAAAGCCTTTCACAAATACCACACTCAACACTAGAATGAAACCCTCTGTCAACCACCACCAAAACCTAAGAATGAAAAACCAGTGACCTGGAGCTAATGGAAGAAAAAGACAGTGGGTGATCCATCTTCTGGCCCATTCCCATTCACATCGAAAATCCATCCACTAGACCGACTTTAAATGAGTTGCCTTTCAGCCATCTCTGGAGAGGATTTTTCACTCGTATAAAACCATTATTGCTCCAGAACATTGCCAACAAAGTTACCAACTTAACGAAAAATGTGTTTTTTACTTTAAAGAAAAAAAGAAACATGTATGTGGAGTTTCTTTTTTCATTTTTTTTATGTAAATTTAAAAAATAAAATAAAATTGATTAACAAATAAAATACCATTTTCAATTTACAAGCTAATTTGAAGTTCTTTGTTCGTGAAAGTACTAATGATCGGGGCGACTGTTTCAATTAAATCACAATTTTAACTCCAAAAATAAGAAGGGTGCTATCGGTAGCATCACTTTTTGATTTAAGGGTCAATTTTATGCAATGGTATTGTTGTCAAGACAATTATCGAGGCGACTATTTCAATTAAGTGTCAATTTTAACCACCCTGCAAAAAAGTGGTGCTACCAGTGACACCATTTTTTGAAACGAGGGTTGATTTTGGTGTTTTTGACACAAAAATATGGGTTTTTTGCAGTAGAGTTCTCGTTTTGAGGTCACAGTCCTTGTGAAGTYGGTAACTTTGTTTCCCCCTACATCCACTCCACRCTATSATCCTTCCCAATGCTCCAAATGTTCAAGAAGTTTCGTTCGAAACCACCTCCACCAATTGCATCGGTGTACTCGCGACCTTGCATCTCTCCAACTCTCATCATATTTGTAGAAGGTTGGATAAGGAATTGTCCTGTCCCTCACAACCTTGCCTTAGATTTATGTTTATATTTGTACCTCCCACATGTGCCAGACTTGGTGGGTCATCGTTTGAATGTAAGGTGGCAGTCGAACAACTTGTTTGAGCCCCACCTGTTATTTCTTAAAGTAATTTTTAAATGTTTAGTTTATATTTTGGCAAGTATACATACATACATATAAAGAGAATATTTTTTGATTTTTTTTTGTGTTTACGAACTTAACCTTAATGAGATCAAGACAGTCGAATTTGTGTTCTCCCCAACTTAACCATCGGACTTGATTATGTAACTTAATCCCAAGAGGATTAAGAGAGTCAAATCCATGACCTCCCCAATTTAACCATCGACCCTGATTATGTAGCTTAACCCTAAGGGGATCAAGAGAGTTAGACCTTCCTAACTTTAAGGGAGATATCTCACGTCTAGCTCATAACTGCTTGAGCTAACCCTAGAAGATATATATATATATGTGTGTGTGTGTGTGTGTGTGCGCGCGTGTGTGTGTTGAAAACATAATCTGTTAAGGGTTACTCAAAGAATGGATATGAAAGGTCACTAGACGTGAATCGTCATTGGTAGTCCATGAGACCTTGGAAGATGAATCCAAAGGTCGCATCATTGTATATATGTTTGTATCATACTGATTAATAAATGCATCAAACATTTATCTTTATTTGCATAGTCCAATAGTGGTATCAGAGCCAATAGTCTTTTAGCCTGAATTTCGCGATGGTAGTTGTGCATAGTTGAAATGTCAGAAATGTCTATGTCTGTCCATTTGTCTACTTGGGCGTTTCCTCTCCCCTCGTTGCAGAAAACGTCCCTTTGGCTTCTGCGTTCTCTGGTCGATTCCCTATCTGTGCTTTTGGACTGCCTGCCTATGAGGAATGTGCGTAGCCAGTCTGTGTTCCATTGTTCCATTGGTTCATTCATTCTAGCCTTCTAAAGACAAGAAAACCTAATTTGCAAGACATCGTCCAGGGGCGTTTTTCATTCCTGAAACTTTCTCTTCCATTCGGTCTGTCTACCCTATGCCTAAACGACCACGAATTAGGGTTCTAACCTTGTAGTTCACCCACGTAGCAGTTTTAACTCATACCTGGGAGTCTTCGTGCACTTCTTCAGGATTATGGTTAGGGTTTTGGTGTTTGGCGCCCACTGTGGGGTATGGGATAGCATATTCAACAACAAATTGCAAGAAACATGTGTTTTGTTCAATGTTAGGCTCCAAGAGAATCAATCCGACGACAGTATTTCGCGTGGCTACCCAACGTGAACAGTAGCTCGATCTTCCTCCACGCAGGATATAGCTTGACTGCCCTCCTAACTCGTTGTTGGAATGGAGGTATTTGTTCAGAACAAAGTTTAGACTGGCTGGAATCGAGTCTTTTCCTTTCCATTTAATAAATTTTCACACATAGAAATTTCAATTCTTTAGATTTTTTCTTGTGTTGACCGCTCATCTTGAATGGTTATGAGACTGCCCGTCGAAATGTGAGTGACTCGAACAACACTGCTTGTTGTATTTACATGGTGACCTCCTTCTTCACCTAATCGTTAAGTATCAATTCTCAAATCCTCACTGTGCAATTGCACATCGACCTCATCAACCTGTGGATGAATGGAAACAAATGCAACACTTGTATGGATGCGACCTGTTGTAGGGAATATGCGTGTGGTTAAATGATTGTTGCCTTTTAACCAAGATAAGTGATCCACAAAGAAGATCTTAGTTTCTTGAATAAACGAGAACACTCAAGACTATTAGGATGCGCCTTGAACAAGATGCCTGCAACAAGAATAAACAAAGGTCTGATGCCAATATTAATAGAGCAGATGAAATGGGACATTATCAATTGCTCCTCAAGCGTCGAGTATGTTGGCATGGTGGCTAAATGAACGCATAATGCTTGTTCCAGCGATAACGTACTCTTCAAGGTAGTTGCCTTTGACATGAGATGCCATCCTTCGTATGATTTCCCAATTAGCTTGGCATCAAGACGTGTGGGGAAGACATAATCTATTTCTTCTCAACAGAGAATGAAAACAACGTGACCAAGAAACCATGTACACTCAAAATGTTCGATCAATAGTGAGTGGGCCATCCAAGAATGTATAGTTTTGACAAATAGACAAGAATATTTTGTTGTCGATAGGAACTATATTTATGGGATAAAGAAAATCCTATTTTGTACCAAAATGGCAATCTCAGTGTTTTGAAGATGAGCTAAAAACTGGGAATGAGCTCACTAGATTTTGAATATATTGAAAGGAGGACCACTGCTTCATGGCACCGGATATTTCCAGCCACGAGGAGGATAGTTTCCTTTGAGTTCGCATTGTAAAGCCTGGAGAAAACGTTAAAGAGATGGCATACTCATTTCGTGAAGATCAAATCAATTGTAAGTATACTTGTGCTTTTTGAAACGATGATTGAATTAAGTCATTGTAAACGGGTGCATTTTCGATAGAATCCAACACACCTCATGTGTTGAGTCTATTTTTGTCTTTAAAATGGCTCGAGTTGAGGAACCGTTAGAGTTACTGAACACTCTAATCCTCTCCTCTATGGACAATACAATCACCATTGACAAAACCACTTTGTAGTCTCTTGTAACTTGCTTACAAGTTATGCAAGCCAAAGAAGCATTGTTGCAAACTCAAAATCGACTTCTTCACGATGCACTTGAGCTAAGGAATTTTCAACAACATTATGAACTAGTTGTTTTTCAAAACCCTCTTTTTGAAGATGAAGATACCTATTTAGATCAACAACCACTCAGTGAGCCAGCTCCAAATTCAAGTACAGATCAACGTCCTATTTCCAAGCGAATCATCAAAACTTGGGAAGAAATCGTAAACAACACGCACAGAACCGGTATCGGATATGAAAAGGATGTCACCTTTCATAATCCAGATTACACCAAACCGATCCAGTTCTAGAGTGATGGATTGCTACAAGATGGTTCACATTCACCTGCTCTAGTTCAAGAGTGGATTTCGATATGCCAACATTGTCAGCGAGTTGGCCACATTGAAGATCAGTGTTTCGGTCTTCATCCTTGCGAGCATTGTGGACAACACACTCATCCTTCGGATAAGTGTTTCAAACACAAGACAATTGCAAGAGTAAAGAATCATTATTGGTGGATCGCTTCTTGGCGATGGTCATCAATAGTCAAGAAGATATGTCAGTCATACCGATGAATTCATGCTCATGTGTTGACACATCTTGTAGTGGATAGATTTTGGTCTTCTCACCTTGTCCTTGACAGGGGAGAACAACATCAACAATTGACAATCAGGCTTCCAATTTTGAAGTCCTATTAGTCAAGCAACAACAAGCGAGCGTGATTGGTTTGTGGTTTTCCTTAAACTACCACTTAGTAGAAGACTTTCAACTTCTGCTAGATAACGATTTGTGGTTTTCCTTAAACCTCCACATGGTAGAAGACTTTCAACTTCTTCTACATCACATTTTATGGTCATCTTTAAACCAATATTGAGAGCACTTCCAATTAGCAGAAGACAGTCATGAAATGTTTTGGGAACCATTGAACTTAGAGCAGGGTTGCATAGTTTGTGGTCATCCTTGAACCACTAGATTGGTTTGTGGTCTTCCTTAAACCACCACCATCATTCAGTTTGTGCACGGTTTGTGGTCATCCCAAAACCACCAGATTCAAAGAGTACATTCAACCATCAATAGTTGCACACTTCCAGATTTTAGCTACCCACTTTCAGATATCAGCTCTCGTCTTGGACTCATATACACCCCTTCGGATTAAAGAGGGGGGGGCGGGGGGTGGATGTTGAAAACGTAATTCGTTAAGGGTTACTCAGAGAATGAATATGAAAGGTCACTGGATGTGAACCATCATTGGGAGTCCATGAGACCTTGGAAGATGAATCCAAGGACCACATCACTGTATATATATCTGTATCATATTGATTAATAAATGCACCAAACACTTATATTTATTTGTGTGTGTCTATATATATATATATAATTTGAGTTGTTTTTTCAACAAAATATTTGCATGTAAAAATTAAAATGTGTTCATTTCCTCGGAAAATTGCTTTACAAAATTCAATGCTCAATCCACTTTAAAGTAGAGTCAACGAAGATTAGTTATTATATGTTTTTGAAATTTTTAAATATATTGTCACCAATAAAAGTTGGCTTGTTAAATTTGATCAAGCAAATTCATTAAATATTTAATCGACTTTTCAACAATTCAAATTCATATTGCAAGTTAAATTGTCAATGGAAAAATGTTTGAACTTTTAAAAGATTGATTTCTTGAATTTTCTTAGGTATTTTAAAGAAAGCAATACAAGGTGAAACTCATGTTTGTGGGTGGAGTGAAACTTTTTTATTTCTCAAAGGTTCTTGTTACCCCCATTTCTAGGAGTAACCAAAGAAGTTTTTTTTTTCATAATTCACATTCTAGAGAACGGTTTCGGTGATGAAATTATGGATTTCTCCATACATAGTTGCCCACAGATGCCTTCCATTACATTCTCAGTTCACTCACATCAGATGACATGGTGCATTACAAACTGATGTACATCGTTTTGACACTTCATATCAAGTGATTGCCAATGTTTTGGGGCATGAAAATGGTGACCATGGGTTGAATTGGATAATGAATCATGATGCTTTGAATTTATACTTTTTTCCTTGTTTCACCTTGGTGGTCATCATCATCTCCTAGTCAAGTATTGTCACTCTTGGGAAAATTTATACCACTGGGGGGCCTTAATGGGGGTAATGTGTCCATATCCCTTACCATGCATGACATATTCCATTTGCCATTTATCCATTGTTCTTTCTTTTGGGTTGGTTGTTACATGTATCCTGAAAAGGTCCATGCTTCATAATCCCATTAGAAGAAGGGACTTGAAGAATGTCTAAGGTTGATGCAACTTTATAAAAAATTATATAGTGTAACACACCCACGACGAGGCATAATTTTTTTTGCTTTTCTTAAAGGACAGATTCTCCATTCATGGTTTCTAATTTGGAAAGTCGAGGAACTAGTCCGACCTCCCGGTCAAGGATCTTTGATTCTGAAGCCAAACGACTCTCTGAGACCTTGATGGTCTCGCTCTGTAATTAAACGTAGACCCTTTCGACTTCCGGGTGCAGGTCTAATGGTAATAGCGACCTTCCGTTCGCGCTTGGGGAATCTCTAAGTTTGGGTGCTAGCCCCTTTTCTGATAAGCCCCTCCTTGAGGTGACCTTGGGCGATAACCTCACGCAAACACACAATTGCGAGCGTGGCCAAAGGCGGTTTGAAACTAAACTACCTTTCGGCCCACAATTCTCCTCGAGCCTCCGCGTGTTCTTTCTTCAAAACCGTGGTTTGGATTGCGACCCACCCTCAACTTTTTAAAGTTCATGCATCTCCGATCCCTACAATGCTACGGGACTGTCGATCTCACGATCTTGATGGTGCCTCTAAACTGATGGCTCAGATCTATCCCTTTCAAAGTTGCAGATAAGATCTGACCTCTTTCAAATCAATGACTATGATTTGTTTCGGAATTCCGGACTTCGGAATTCTCAAGTCTCAAACTTTCCTTTCTTTCGTACGTCAATCTTCCAGAGTCGACGATTTACGAACACCTGTCCTTCACAATCAACGGTTCTGCCTCTGCTTTGGGGGTTTGACCTTTCAACTAGATCAACGGCCCTGCGACCCTTTTCTCGATCAACGATCGAGATTTCCTTCGGGTCTCCGGACTTCTGAGATCTCAAATCTCAAACTTCACTTCCCCTCGAAGTACGCAGATTCATGTTGCGTGTCCACTTGAATCGGACAGTTGAGGCTTGCTTCAGGTCTTTACCCGAAATCTACATATTTATGCCACCTGTCCTCTTGATCTGATGGCTATGAATTACTTCGAGACTTTACCCGGAATCCATTGATCTACGCCATGTCTATTTTGGATCAGAAGGTCAAGATTCACCTCGAACGATCCGACGCTTGAGATTTGTTGAAATGTTGTAACTGAAAAGAGTATTCTATTTATTATTGATGTATTATTCATTAGATCAATCCCCTTTTGTGGATTGATCATGTTGGGTATTGTAAATGACCAAATCCCCTTTTGTGGATTGATCAAACCCTAATTGTAATAGGCTAAATGAGAAGTCGACCCTAGAATATATTAAAGTGGTATAACCACCCAGATTGAGAAGTCGGCCCTGCCAGTGAAAAGACACTTCCGTTCACACCTGCCATATTGTATAAATAAGAGAGGCTAGCGCCTCATTTGGACACACACTCACTTGTTCATCAGTGCGCAAGTTTGGAGCTGCAATTGGAGAAGAAAGAAGAGAGAGAGAGAGACGCATTCTTGAGAGAGGAATTTTTGTATTTGTTTGAGTTATCTCTTGGCATTGTATTGGCTATCTATATTAAGGAAGTTTTTGTTGGGTTTTCTCCCCCATGAGGGTTTCCCAGGCTAAATGATGTGTCTCTTGTGATTGTGTATTTCTCAGTGATCCTATC
>JASDQU011508564.1:22009-32120 GCA_032191745.1 Picea mariana
ACTTGGCTGGTATAAGAGGTCGTGTTCTCCCATGTGATGCACTGGATGAAGAGATTGGGAAAATTAGAATGGAAATGCTTGAGCGATTTGAGAAATTTGAAGAAGAGAAGGCTAGGCAAAAAGCCATCAATGCTGAAATTGGGAGGAAGCGACAACTCGTTGCTGCAATGAGAGCAAGTGGTAGTGATGAATTTGAAGGCTCTTCATCTATGCCTTCTACTAATGTTATGGACCCCTTCCATTATGTTCCTCCCCCACCTAAGCTTGACAGGCAACCTAAAAAGAAGAAGAACATTAAAAGTTATTTTCCACCTTTCCCCAACTCTGTTAGTGGTTCTCAACCAACTCAAATTCAACCCACCTTAGATAGACTTTGGAAGAAGCAATACAAAACGTTTTCTTTTGAATACATTGCTAGATGGTGGTATGATGCAAATATCCCATTCAATGATGTCTTCTCACCTTATTACCAACCTATGTGGGATTATGTTATTGCCGCGAGAAAGGGCTTCAAAGGCCCTAGAATGTATGACTTGAGGGGTTCTCTTTTGCAAAAAGAGGTTATCTCCATAGATGAATATTTGAAGTATTTTAAAGATTCATGGGATAAAACAGGTTGCAACAACATGTCAGATGGGTAGACTGATGGAAAGAATTGCACAATCATAAACTTCCTTGTCTCTTGCCCCCAAGGAGCTATGTTTTTGAAATCAGTTGATGCATCTAATAAGGTGAAAGATGCAAACCTGTTATTTGATCTTTTGGATGAGATTGTTATGATAGTGGGGGTGGAAAATATTGTTCAGGTCATTACAGATAATGCCTCTAACTATGTTCTTGCTGGTAAGATGTTAGAGGCCAAATATAGGACCATATTTTGGACCCCATGTGCTGCACATTGCATAGACCTCATGCTTGAGGACATAGGAAAACATGATTGGATCAAGAACATTGTAGAGCATGCCAAATGTATCACACAGTACATCTACAACCACTCATGGGTGTTGAACCTAATGAGGAAAAACATCAAGGGCAAGGAGCTTGTCAGGCCTGCCATCAAGAGATTTGTAACTCACTTCCTCACGTTGCAATCTATCATTTCTCAGGCACAAAATTTGAAAAAAATGTTTAACATTGATGAATGGAATGGATGTCAGTGGGCTTGCAAACAAGATGGAAAAGACATAAAAAAAAGAGTTTTTGAAAACACTTTTTGGAAAAAAGCAGCAGAGGTTGTGAAAATTGCCGAGCCCCTTGTTAAGGTGTTGCGGTTGGTGGATGGGGAAACATTGGCCATGGGTTACGTCTATGAGGCTATGGATCAAGAAAAGGAATAGATAAGGACAAACTACAAGGATAAAGTAGCTGAGTATGGGCATATCTGAGAGATCATCGATAACGAATGGAAAAATCAACTCCATTGCCCCATACATGCAACTGGGTATTTCCTGAACCCAAGGTATCATTACAAAGCTCAATTAGGAGATGATCTTACTGGGGAGGTCAAAGATGGATTGTATGAGTGCTTGGAGTGAATGGTCTCTGATGAGACATAGCAGCTGGAGAGACATCACCAGATCATTTCTTTCACTAGAGCCACAACTACCTTTGGAAAAAACCTGGCAAAGATCGCAAGAGATGTGGACCAACTAGGTAAGCAATTCCAAAGTTTCTTTAAGTTTAGTTGTTTAAACTTTAAACTTTAAATACTTGATTTTCTAGCCAAAGTCATAATTTAATTCGTTCAACTAACTTTGTCTTTGCAACACATTGGTGTGAGTCATTTGGTAGCCAATGTCCTCAATTGCAAAAGTTTGCAGTTCGAGTCCTGAGCCAAACTTGCAGTGCTTCTGGATGTGAGCACAATTGGTCTGTCTTTGAGCGAATTCACATGAAGAAGAGAAACCGTTTGGAACAAAAATGGTTAAATGATCTCGTCTTCGTGCAACACAACCTCCGGCTAAGATGCAACCAATTTCTAAACAAAAGACATGATACAGATCCCATTGTGTTGGATGATATTGATCCAAATTCAGAATGGGTAGAGGAGTCTCACCCAATAGAGTTTGATCCTGATAGTGATATGGATGACTTGAGTTTGGGTTTGGATTCAGTTCCACTAGGAGAAGCCGGAGAAAGCGAAGCACCAAGCATGACACATGCAAGCACTAGTTGTGCAACTCAACCAACTCGTGTAGCTAAGGTAACTCATTCTTTTGCTAGCGTTACTACTTCAACTATTGCAGTGGAAGATGTCCCTGAGGAGAACGAGGAGCCTGATGACTTTGAGTCAGAGGATAATTTTGTAGCTGTCATAGTTGCCGATGATGTTCCCATTCCTAGCAGTGGTGATGAGTTTAATGATTGATCATTTTGATTAATGATATGTAGTAGATTAGTAGATTGTATTTTTTGCATATTTTATGAACTGTAGAGGCCATTTAGAGCCTCACTGATTATGTATTTTGTTGCTGATATGTATTGCACTCGGTGCCATTTTGGTATATACACCCTTACATGGTATAGATGAGCAAACTTTGCATATTTTGTCTCTAATGGATTGGAATCATGGTTTGAAAGCTTTTTTTTTTTCATTAAAATTTAATTATTTAATGTATTTTTTTATTGAACCAAGTTGTTGAAATCAAACCAGTCTGAGTCGATCTGGTTCCGGTTCGATGTCCGAGTTGATAGTTGACCAGTTTGATGTCCGTTTCTGGTTTTAAAAACTATGGTTTTAATATAATGAAGGGATTCTTTTTATCTCATCCATAACATCCATAAGGGAGTGTTGTCTTATTGTTCTAACATCTTTATTAATTAATGACAACTTATCATTTTATTTAAAGTCAACAATAATAATATGACTTTATTACATTTAACTTTAGTGTTGGGTGTTAATACTCCAACATAAAAAAATGTTATTTTTAACTATTTAGTTTCCTTTTTACATTATTTTTTTTTTTGTCAAAATAATTAAAAAAATTATGAAAAAAAAAGCAGAAAAATGAAATAGGAGAGAAAGTTGGGAATGGGAAATGAAAAGACTAGGATGCTTGAATTTCCCATTACCCCCAACTTTGTGTATATATATATTCTTGTAATTGGACTTACAAATGTTTTTTTTGTGGAAAGGAGAGGATACAAAAGAGGAAACTAGCTATGTAAATGGTTGAATAGTCCAGAGTGCCATGACATTGCATCGTATCATGAAATAAGCAAATAAAAACTCAACAACCCCATTTAGGTTTCTAGGGTATACTTGGTGTCCAGTGTGTCATGAATTTCTTTGAGAATTCCCTATGATTGTTTTGTAAATTAACTGTGAGAATATTGTTGTTCCCAATTTGTATTTTAATAGATTTTTATGATGAAATTACAACCCATATTGGTGATAGTTACAAGTCAAAAATTGATTTCTCTTTGCATTTTGTGAATGAAAATAGCATTAAGAAACACCATTCATTCCACTTTGAGCATTGAAATCAATGGTTGCCTTGATTTAGTTTTTGCGATTGTTTAAATAAAATTATGATTTTATCCCTTGTTACCAACAATCTGTTGTTTTTAGGGCCATTGGGTTTTACGAAGGCCATACAAAACAATTGTGAGAGTCCCTTACTATCTGGGATTGCATGGAACCTCCCATAAACCAAATTGTGAGAGTCCCTTGCTATCTGGGAGTTCATGGAACCGCCCATCAGCCAAATTGATTCACCCTGCCATTTTCTAAAGCTTGGAACTTTTGTGTAACACTGAGCCCTCCCTTTAGAACGATGAAATATCTTAGCTTTGCATTGAGTTTAAGCCCACAATTTAATTTGCAATTGGCATTATACTCATTTCCTTGGAGCATTGGTTCCATCCCTTGGTCAAAGCAATGCATCCCATTTTATAACTGTTTGAGTTATACTTAATTGTTTTATGTGGAAAGTGCAAAGGGATTTCTGTAAGAGGGAACTTAACTTGAAGAGAGTTAAAATAATAGTGATATAAGGTGTTGGCTGAGTAATGAAGGTCGCTACAACTCTTTCCAAATATCTCAAATGTTTTATCATCCCATGTTGCAACTCTTGTCATAACCTCTGAATGCTACACCATAGCTCCATCACACTTTGATTACATGGATGGAAGCCTATTTACGACCGATTCCTTAATAGATTTGTTGGCCCACAATTGAAGTCACATATATAACCAACTCCATTTGATTATATTTTTGTTCATGTCATTGTTGGGTATGTTGGTTTTGAAGAAAATGTCTCTATCCTTAATTAATGCTAGAACAATATGCCTTTGCCTTTGAAGCATGTATGCCAGTTTGATGATAGAGTAACCTATTTTATTTGTTGTTCGCATCGAATTATCTGCTATTGGAGCAATATAATTTGTTTGTTGTTGGAGTTTTGTAAAAAGGTTTTGGGTTAAAACTTTTGGACATAAGCAACTTTGGACTGTGAAGAATCCCATTTAAAGAAAGCATATGGTTCCATATATTTTGCCTTTGTCTTTTTCATTAAATAGCTATTGAAGAAAGCATGGATGCTATTGGGAGAATGTTGGTTGTGATTGCTTTCCATTCAATGGAGTATTAAATTTAGTTGTTCATTCTTTCGAATAATGAAAATTGGAGTGCTAGAATGTTTTGGAGCAACATAGTCTCATTAAACAAACTTCAAACTAGAGTAGAAGGAATTGAGTCCCTTAGACATCGGTTCGAGTAATGGTATACAGAGCATAAGCCATTAAAAGATGAAAGTCAATTTCATATTCATATCCCCATAGTACATATGTGAGAATTTGGATTGAATCCTTGATGGATATTTGCACATATAGAGTTGGAATGTGTGTCACGTAGTTGGCACCTAAACATAGAGCATAGTAAACATGAAGGAACATAAGCCTTGAAGCCAAGAATCATATCCATTTAGTGTCTGCCTTTCTAGTAATTAACAACATAGGAACTTGAGTCTATAGTCTTGATTATTATTGCATTGTTAGTTGGTTGTTTTGTGTGCAGATTACTCCAAAGATAAAAGCCTTATAATTGGTCCCGAGTAGAGATAGTAGAGCACAAATTTCATTTCTTCAGAGGATCTGTGTTGGTGAAGCAAGTGGGAAAAAGTACCTCATTTATAGATCATATTGGTATCAGAGTAGTTGAATCCTCGACCATGATGCAATTTCTAGTACTTTAAAGAGAAGTAGACCCACAATCGATAAAGCAATGATGAGATAAAGGTTGGAAAATTTAAGGGCTAGTAAAGTGTAGTGTCAAGAGGAGAATCAAAATTTAGAGGAACATGTACATATGTTTGATCAGAGGATAATGGAGATGGAAAAGAACTTGGAGACTTCTACAAAGTTGCTTCCTATGCTAAATAATTGCTTTGTTGAATGCCAAGACTCCCTCACTATTGTTATGGTAAATTTGGACAAGACCATAGTTCAACTTGTGTAGTTGGGAGAGAAGGTTATTCAACTAGATATTTGGGAAGAGGAGAGGATCAGATGATGCCTCAGTTGCACCAAGGATTGGTAGAGGAGGCATTGGCCAATTTATATGATTTTGTACATGAGACAAAGGAAGCAAAACAACCATCCATTGCTATTGCAGAAGCCAACGCCATGATTGATTCACGTATGAAAATCTCACCTTCAAGCCTTTCTCAAGAACATTTTGGTGATTTTGAAAAAAATTCTGGAGGCATTGGTTCCAATCTATTAAGATATATGGGATACAATGGTTAAGGGATAGGCAAGCGATGTCAAAGCATCATAAGTCCCATGGTAGCTGCATTGAGGGTCAAGCATGAAGGTCTAGGTTTCAGTGGTACAAAGAAAAATTCCATGTCTATTAAGATCACTTTTGTGAAGGAAAAATATGTTGGAGAGTTGGCCTACTCATCAGAGAAGCATTAGAAAAATTTTGATTTCTAAAATGGGCCTCTTAAGGAAAATAATAAAATTATTAATAGTTAAATTAATAAAATGATTTTTCAAAAGGAAAGAAAAAAACTACTTTTTTTAATCGTATTTTTGAATTACCTCCTTATACGTTTACTCAAATTTCAAGTGTAGGCACACTTTGTATGCATAATTTCAATTTTGCATTCAACAAGTGCCTACACTTGATATTTGAGTAAATGTGTAAGGAGATAAGTTGAAAATAAGATAAAAATAGTTTTCTTTATTTCACATTCAACAAGTGCCTACACTTGAAATTTGAGTAAACATATAAGGAGATAAGTTGAAAATATGTTTAAAAAACAATTTTATTTATTTCCCTCCAAAACTATCCACCTTTATGGTTGACATTATCATTTTGAATCATATTGGTTCTTTTAAAGTTAATGTTGATAGAACATTTTTTGTTTTGAGGACCTTTTTTAACCTCAAAATTTCTCTAATGAGAGAGTAAAATTGAATGAAGATGGTATCACACTACCACTCCATCATTATTATGGTGGATTACAAAAGGGAAGTGATGAGGAAAGTCTAAAGATTCAGTTTTCACCAACACTTTGGAGAAGTAGCAAGTCAATCAACTGGAAACGAAGAACAAGAATGAGAGGTATGCCTCAGGAAAGGCATCCCTTATTTGTTATTGTTGCAATAACAAAGGCTATAACATTGATAACTATTGGTGTTTCTAGGAATGTTCATTTTGTAGAAAGAAATGCCATATCGCAACATCTTGTTGAGAGAAACAAGCCACATACCACAAACCCGATTGCTTTTAGAGGTAAAATGGAAAGAACACTTCTCCAATCCAACAACAAATTCAAAGACACATGGAGAAAATGAGTATGCCAAGTAGTCCATGCGACAATTTTTGTAAGAATTGCAAGTTGAGTGGACACTTGGGAGCAAAGTGTTGGAGGCTTCATTTAAAACTTCATCCATGGATTGCACATCCAAGAGAAGAGCATGGAGAGTGAAAAGTAAAGGGAATGAAGAGATGATTGCATCTCCCACCCAAGGAGCATAGATCATTTGGGGAATTACAATAACAAAATAGGTCAACTTCACCAACGAAGTGCACAATATATTGATGATGACATCAAGGGCGCCCCTAATCCAATTGTTTCCCTCAATATTGCAACATAAGATTCCCTTCTTGGAGATGTGTTGGATATTGGTCATGAATGTCAATGGCATTGGGGGCTCCTTCAAACTTTATGGTAGCTACTAAAGAAAACTAAATTCTTGATATTTCATGAATAAGGTGTTGCGATTGCATACAAAGGTGGTAATCCAAATGACATTGCGATAGAGATATATTGTTATGAAGATTGTGAAAACAACATAATTGTTTTCTTGTTGTAAGAAATGGATCTGCAGATAGAAGACATACCACACTTCTTGTGTGAGGGCACATGATTGTTGCGATCACATTGTTGAATGAGTGTTGCATACATTCATGAATAATGAGCAAGAAAAGACTAGAATTTGACTTGGATTCCATTTTCTACCAAGATAGATTGTCTCTAAGTCTAAGAATGAAAGACTTGCATGCTAAAGATGAGAATGGATTCTGATCGAAGAGAGTTTCAAATCTAAATATTGCTCAGAGAAAATAATTAATGAGAATACTTCTACACTATTGAAACAAGCAAAGCCAAAAACCAGAGTCGGATCCATAGCCAAAACTAGAGCTAGTTTCTAGAGTCAGAGCCATAGTTAGAACCGAAGCCAGTTCCTAGATCTATGAGACAAATCCAGAGTTAAAGTTGTAGTCAAGAACTAGAGTTGAAAGCTATGTTCCAAAGAAGTAGATATAAGACACATTGATATGAAGATTGGTTTCCTAGAAACTTTTGGAAACCAAAATCCTCTCAATGGTGAGGTGTGGACATAAACAGATCTGAAAAAAAATAAAGGGTTGTAAGACTCAATACCCAAAATAATTTTGACATTTAATGAGGGATAAAGAAAAGGAAAACACAATGAAAGAATTTAAAAAAAAATTAATGAAAGAAAACAAAGGAAAACAATATAAATGAGAAAAAAAGAAAAGAAATAGGAGAGGAATTTTGATAATGGGAAAAGAAAGGATGAGAACGATTGACCTTCCCATTACCCCTAGATTTTCCTATATCTTTTTGTAGTTGGAATCACAAAGGATTTTTTGGTGAACATGACAAGATGTAGAAGAGGACTAGTTGTCTAAATAATTGAATGGCCGACATAGCCATGAGTTTACATTGTAACCTAAAATTGTCAAAATTGATTTGTGATTTCCCTGTAATCGTTGTATAAATGACGTGTCAGAGTATTACTGTTCCCAATGTGTATTTTAATAGATTCTTTTGACTAAATTACAACCCATATGGGTGGTAGTTATAGCTTAGAAATCAATTTCTCTTAGATTTTTGTGAGTGTCAACAAAAACTATATGAAACCCACCATCCATTCCACCATGAGCATTGAGATCAATGGTTGTGATGATTTGGTTGTTGCAATTATTTATATAAATTTCAAATGTTATCCTTGGTTACTAGAAGTTTGTTGTATTTTGTGGCCACTCGCATTTAGGCAGGCTATACACAACAATTGTGAGAGTTCCTTGCTACCTAGCAGTGTGTGGAACCTCCCATCAACTAAATCAATACACTTCACCATAATCTAAAGCCTGGAAATTTTGTACAATGCCGAGCCCTTCAAAACAATTTAGCTTGGCTCCATGTTAACTTTAACTCTGCAGTGAGTTAAGATAACATGTAATTTAATTTTGATTTATAAATATATTCATTTCCTTGGAGCATTGGGTTTATCACATGGTCATTTCCTTGGAGCCTTGGGTCTATCCCATTGAACTAGATGGATATTGGTGGCCACCCACCTTTTCCAACTGGCTCAAAACAGTTTTCTGGCAATTTTGGCAATTTACTATTTTTAGCAGTTTTCACTTCCGGGGCCATTTTGAGGGCCTAAATGAAGGTTTTTCGGGATCGAGATTCTCAATGATAGATGAATGCATGATTGAGCCCCCAAAATGAATATCCTCTACGATACCTTTCCAACAGGCTATCATACGCCTAAAAAAGAGATCGTATGCAAAAGTTACGACCCCGGGAAGTTAATGTACTAACTTACCCAAACAGGGCCCACATGACTTTTGGCGCTTCATCTCCTAGGGTTAGGTTTTTGGATGTCTAGGGTTTTTGGCATTCTTGTTTATTGTAAAAAGGCATTCAGAGCCTCATTGTAATCATCTTCTTGTGAATGAGCACATTCGTCACATCTCTTCTCAGAGATAAGCCTCCACCATTCCAACAAGCTTGTTTCCGCTGCATTTTACAGTTTCAACTTATTTCCTTATTGAATAGAAAACCAGTTTTACTGTATCTCTGTTATTTTGTGTTAAGTACCTGTTAATAATCTGTAGTCATTTCGTTCTACTCATAAAATCTGGATCAATGGTATCAGAGCGGTCTACTCCTTGTCGTCTTAATGCATGTCCCCAACGAGGTCAGAGTACAAAGAGTTGGGTCTCGAGCTTGTTTCTCTTGAGGATAAAATCTCTCGCACACCCAAACGACCTCTCATGGAAGGAGAAAAGAAAGATGACAAGACATGAGATCCTTTCAAATTGTTGATTGAGGAAGCCCTCACACAACAAAGGAACGAGATGATGGATAGTTTCGCACAAATCCTTCGGCAACTACCAACAGGCGACACATCTTCTTCGAGCAGATGCGCCACCCCCTTCAAGGTAAAAATAAACTTCGATATTCCTATATTTGAACGTCAGATAGACGCAGATGCTGTAGAAAAGTGGTTGAATCTACTAGAAGGGTATTTTTCTGTCCATAACTTTTCGAATAGAGAAAATATTACTTTTGCACTCCTCAAAGCCGTTCCCCATGTCAAATATTGGTGGGAAATTTTCTATGAGCAAAAGGAAACAGAGGAACCCTCATTATTTACAGTCACGATCACCTGGGATTCCTTCAGGGATGCTATTAAGGAACAATACTACCCTGTCGGAAGTTATGACGACTTGTATACCAAATGGACCACACTGCAATAATAAAGAGACCAAGCAGTGCCAGATTTCATGAATATCTTTTATACCTTGCGCACCAAGCTCAAAGATTCAGAGTGACAT
>JASDQU011508566.1:55-22595 GCA_032191745.1 Picea mariana
GCCGACCTTCCCTCTCGCCTTCGACCTCCCCGATTACAGGCTCCTCTACCCATCCGCCAATTCTGTCCCCGAGTGTCACCCCAATTCCTGCGCAGACTAAACGGCGAAGACCTTCGGACACCACGACTCCTAAGCAGTCTACGCTCCCTCGCGCCATGGCCACCATCCCGAGCGGATCGCCTGTGACTCCGCGCTGTCCTATAGACCCCCGGATGCAATTCTTTGCGTCTATGTCTTTCCCTGCCTCCTCGGGTACCTAGAGAAGTGAACCTCGGGCTTTCGGGGCAGCCAAACGACTGCGTCTCCACCCACCGACCCACCCCGACAGAGACAATTTCAGCGAAAGACTGGGCATCCTTTATGACCTCGTCTTCGAGCTCAGAAGAGAGGTGGCGGACCTCAAGTTTCGGTTCCAAGCCACCGAGGAAAATGTGGAAACCTTTCTACAGATCCTCTCGACCATGCAAATGGGGCTCTCCACAGACCCTACGGGCATCGCACCGGGGGGGGAAATTGACACAGAGTTAGATGACATGCTGCGACAAGCAGCAGCGAGGCAGAAGGAAGCGGAGCACAGTGGTCCGCCTGAGCACACGGAACGAGAGGAGCACAAGGAGCAAAGGGAGGACGATCAGCCGAATAAGCCTGCGACAGAAACCTGGGCAGAGGACCTCGGCGCCGCGTGGCTGGGCTTTTCGCCAGGTGTCTAGCACTCTGTTGCTATCCTAGGCTAGATGGCTTTTATTTTGATTTTGCTTGTTTTATAATTCTGCAACTGTCTTAGAATGATGACTCGGAAGCTAACTGGACTGGTTTCCCCTCTGTTGGGGCGGTCCAGTAACTACAGCTGGTTATTTTTTGTAATTTTGGAACCCTCGTTCATCCATAGCAGGCACCATACTTAATATAACTTTCTTACTTACAAAAAAAAAATATATGTGCGTTAAGATGGATCTTTGAGCCGAGATGCACATTATACAAGACATTATGAGGGAAATGTGTGATGTAAGAATATGTCAACTAACAAATAATAGTAATAATAATAATAAATTATTTCAGAAATACAAATCAGAATCACAAGGCCTTAGAAATCAAGCTTAAATGCCAAATAAAGGAATGCTTGACTGACATAAAAGACGACTCCAATCTCAGCCAACAGGACATCAAATGGGGATCAATTCTAGATATACAATTCCACCCAACAGTCAGAAAATCCCCTACTATTAGAGAGTGGAAAATAAGGAAATCTGAAGCCGATTTTCAAGACTGGATCAAATCGCAAGCAAGGCATTCCCTCTTTTTTGATGGAGCAGCAAAGGGAAACCCGGGCAAAGCTAGTGCAGGAGGTGTTGTTGTAAATCCATTCCTATGCTTGGGGACTTGGATATTCTTCCAGCATTCAAGTTGAGGCCTTGGCCCTCTTCCAAGGTCTCAAGATCCTCAAATAATTAAGCATAAATGAAGCTAATGTTATAGGTGACTCCCAGATCGTTATAAACGCAATGGTTTACAATTCCCCAGCTTTGGATCTTAATCTGTCAAGGCTGATCACTAGAATCAAAGGCTTGGAAAACACTTTCCAGAACTTGAAGTACTACCATGTGTTGAGATCTCATAATAAAGAGGCGGACAACGAAGCCAACAAAGTTTTCCTCCTCTCTGTCGGGATCAAGATGAAAGACGAAGAAGAATCATGGGAACCCATTCCTTAAGTTGATTGATGCCATGTTTTACTGCTTGCTTTTAAACAAATTTGTTTGTATCTTCAAGTGGGGGGGAATCTCTGAAATCGATACTTTGGGCTCCTTAGCAAGGAAGAAATCTTCAAGCTTCAGCTACACCCTCATCCTTAGCAATGAGATGCAACAAGACAAAGAAATCACCAATGTAATCAGCTTTTCGGCATTCAGGCCAAGATGAATATAAACACTCCATAACCGTTTCTGTAAAAAAATAATAATAATAATAATAATAAATTAATAAAATTATATTTAAATCGATGTATTATCCATACAATAAAAAAATAATTATATATGTGTGTGTGTAAATATAAAAATGACATGAATTTAGCCCAGTGAGCTAACTTGAGTAATTAAATGCTTTGAGCTTCATCCAAGGGTCTCAAGATTAATCCACTAGGCTAGTTTCCTTTGTCACATGCATCACTTCATGTCCCTACTAATTAAATATTTACAAGATAACTTGAGTAATTAAATGCGTTGAGCTTCATCCAAGGGTCTCAAGATTGTTCCACTACGCTAGTTTCATTTGTCACGTGCATCACTTCATGTCCCTATGAATTCAAGATTTACACTATGCACCATCTGTGAAATGCCAAGAAGTACTTGGTATATGAGAGTTTCCCAACCTGGAAAAAAAATAATGAGATGAGTTTAAAATGAAACAAGTGTTGCATGGCAGCGTAGTCCTTGTCAGGTTGGTATGAGAGTAAATGCAACCTAGTACAGACACGTGGCTAAAAAGTTGAAATACATGTGGTTTGCATGCAGAACATAGTATTCCCAATTAGTACTTCCTAGAAAATATAAAAAATTATCAACGTTTGAAAGGTTGTTGGACACAAAAAATTAAGCATTATCAAATTAGTTATATTTAAAACAAGGGTTCCTGGACACAAAAGAAATTGAAATTTATGAAATTATAGGTTCCTGGAGAGCATAAACTATACATACCAAAAATGTTATTTTATAAAGTAGATATTTAGTTTTATACATATGAAATATGTACTTTTATAATGGATCGCGGGTTGTCGGGCTGGCGGGCTCAAAATTGGGCCTCTGATGTTCTCTGTGATACAGAAATTGAGAAGAGGAGTTGCGGACTATAGAAATTTATCATAAATTAATAAATTGTACATACGAAATATGTACTTTTACTAAATTAGATATTTAGTTTTATACATACGAAATTTGTACTTTTATAAAGTATGGGGACGATATTTTATAGAGCATGCACGGAGCCCTCATTGGATACTTAGCCAGTTTTTGGATCGCGGGTTCTCGGGCTAGCGGGCTCAAAATTGGGCCTCTGATGTTCCGTGCCCTACAAATAGCACCGACAGTTCCGCGATATACAAAATGAGATGCAGAGTTGTGGACTATACAAATTTACCAAAAATTAATAATGTCTGTTACATATCTATGGAAATTACATGAAGATTTAAAATCATATAATAGAATAGTAATAACCTGTGTTACATTTAATTTGCTTTAAAACTAAGGTTTTTCTTGGACAAAAAAAATATAACATTGTCAGATAAGTTTTCTTTGCACACATTTTATAGAGCATGCACCGAGCCCTCATTCCATACTTAGGTAGTTTTTGGATAGTAGGTTCTCGGACTACCGGGCTCAAAAATGGGCCTCTGTTGTTCCGTGCCCTGGAAATAGCACCGAGAGTTCTACGACATACAAATTGAGAAGCGGACTTGTGAACTATAGAAACTTATTATAAAATAAATAATGTCTGTTACATATCTCTGGAAATTACATCAACATTTAAAAGCATAAAATAGAATAGTAATAACGTTTGTTACATAGAAGGGTTCAGGACAGAAGAGAAACCGAAATCTATCAAAGTATAGGTTCTTGGACACCCAAAGAGTTAGCATACAATAGAATAGTAACAACATCGTTCAAGACAAAAAAATAGCATACAATAGGACACAAGAAAAACAAGAAAGGTTCCTGGAAACCCAAAATTTAGTATACAATAAAGGCATTGTCGAATCAGTTTTCTTTGGAATTTATCAAAAATGAATAATGTTTGTTACATGTTTCTGGAAATTTAAATGTGTTTGTTATATAGACTGCGATTGGGGCTCCCGCGAACCATAAAAAGAAATAAGTACAAGAATTAGGAACGTCGAAAGAAGAAGTGTGCGACAGTAGAGAGGAAGACCTGAAAATCTAGCTGTATCTGCTGGTAGTGCAGTTGGATTCCTGCTGCCCTGTCTCTTATCAATGAAAGGACGTAGAGAACAAATTGGAAGTTATGAGTCTTTGGTTACAGTTTTCTATTTAAAGAGGTCATAAGTGGATTGATAAAAAAAACAAGATGACAGCATAGACTTAAAGTTGATTGCTAAAGAAAAAAATATGTCATTATAGACTTACTATGAAGCCGATGCATTTTTGTTGCTGTCGTCGATGGTCAATGGAGTCATGTTGATCGGTTGTTGCCCTTCCTGGACGAGGTTGTTCATTCTCTGTTGGAACCGTTCTTCGATGTGGATTTTCATGGGGGATCTGTTGATTTCATCCCGAATTTCTATGTCGTAAAGGTCATTTTCTAATTTCCTTAGATCCATTGAAATACTATCCAGACTCTGTTCAATTTCTTCATTATGTGTCGCATAGTCCAGTACCCAGCGCTCGTGCTCATCTAGACGATGTTCAACTATGCCATAAAACTTTTTGAAAGACAACCCCTTTAATATATCAACTTGTTCATGGAAGGATTCTTTGGTGATTGGTGTAATATACTAGATATAAAAAGTATGCAGAACAAAAATAAAATGCTATAAATGGCAGAATATCAGTAGTATAACTAGCATAATCTCCACAATAACACAGAAATGATATAAGAACAACAACAGAAATAACACTTTGATTCAGAAATAAATGTTCACGGGCCTCTTCGAGGGGGCAACCTCTAGTCGAGCAGCACTCTGTTACAATAATATCCAAGCTAGGGTTTTCATACCCTCAACCCTTATTTATACTAAATATGTCTATCAAGAGAAGCATCTAGAGGAAGATCATTTTAGAAGCGGAAGCTTCTATTAGGTCTTCTTACATCCACCTTATTCTATTTTATTGAAAGGCCTTATTAATATTGACCTTTATTACATTCGAATATATTTCTCTACCTATGTGCGGGTTAGGACCCTAACATGTCTTCCCCCTTAAAAATAGCCTTGTCCTCAAGGCTTCAGATTGGAAACTGCTGCAAAATGGTAGATGGTTCCCAAGTGGCATCTGCTGGAGTTGTATCTTTCCACTAGACTAGCACTTTCTTGATGGTTCTCTAACACAGGCGACTCTCACATTGGTCCAAAATTGCTTCTGGTTGTATCCAAATGGATCCTTCTTCAACTAACTCAGGAAGGTTGGTTTGAATTTGGCACCTAGTTCCAATCACCTTCTTTAAGCATGAAACATGAAAAACAGGACGTAGCTTCGAATGACTAGGCAGAGCTAACTGATAGGCGACTTGTCCCACATGCTTGAGAACTGTATAAGGACCATAAAATTTGGGCGCTAGCTTCTGATAATGATCGGCCTTGAAGGAAGTTTGCTTGTATCGTTTCAGTCGCAGAAACACCTGATCCCCTTCTGGAAATTGACGTTCAGAGTGACCTTGATCTGCTTGTTGCTTCATACGATTATGTGCCATGACCAAGTTCTCTTTGAGGGTACGAAGAATATCCTCTCGAACTGTAAGTGTTTGGTCAACTGCCTGGACCTTCGAGATACCCGGTAAGTATGAGAGAACTGAAGGTGGATTCTGTCCATATATCGCTTCAAAAGGAGTCATGCATGTAGTTGTATGGTAAGAAGTGTTGTACCACCATTCAGCTAGGAGTAACCATTGAGCCCACTGATTTTTCTTTTCAGAGGCAAAACACCTTAGATATGTTTCCAAACACTTGTTGACAACTTTGGTTTGACCATCAGTCTGGGGATGATAAGCTATGCTGAGATGCAATTGGGTGCCTTGTAGCTTGAACAGTTCTTGCCAAAAATTGCTTGTGAAAGTTGGGTCACGATCATAAACAATAGAGTGTGGCATGCCATGAATCTTGAAGACCTGGTCCATGAAAATTTGAGCCACCGTGGATGTCATAAATGGGTGTTGAAGAGCGCAGAAATGAGCATACTTGGAAAGGCGATCCACAACCACCATTATGACTGATTTATTTCTCGATTTGGGTAAGCCGGTAATAAAGTCCATAGAGATANGTTTCATACCATCCCAAAAAAAAGAACGTTTGACCCTATCATAGGTTTTGGTGAACCCGGAGTGCCCTGTTGTGGGTGTAGCATGAAGCTCAGAAAGTACCGTGGATTTAAGCTTTGATTGTTTACTTAAATACAAACGGCCTTTGTATCGAAGCTCATCCTAGAAACAAGAGTACCCTGGGGGCGCTGGAGCATTGGTCTGCAATTGTTGGATCAGATGCGAACTTTTGAGATCTTGTAGCCATTCCTGGCGAATAGCTTGGAGCCAATCTGGTACAATGAAGGAAAGAGAAAAAAGGGATCCTTCTTCTTCATATTTTCGGGACAGTGCATCCGCTACTACATTGTCTTTGCCTTTCTTGTAAATGATCTCATAATCATATCCAAAGAGCTTAGTCACCCATTTTTGTTGCTCCGGGGAGGAAATGCGTTATTCCAGAAAGTACTTGAAGCTTTGATGGTCTGTCTTAATTTGGAAACGTTGCCCCAAGAGATAAGGGCACCATAGATCAACGGCATGCAGAATAGCCAACATTTCATTTTCATAGATGGGTTTGCCCAAATTTCTTTCAGATAGTTGCTTGCTAGTGAAGGCCAAAGGTCGACCCTCTTGCATAAGGACAGCACCAATTCCTTTCCCTGAGGCATCACATTCCAACACAAAGGTATTTGTGAAATCAGGAAGGGCCAAAACCGGAGTGGTGCACATGGACATCTTCAAGGTTTGGAAAGCTTGAGCAGTGGTTGGAGTCCAAGTGAAAGAGTTCTCTTTTAGGAGAGCAATGAGAGGTGCTGCAATCTTTCCATAATTCTTAACAAACTTGCGATAATACCCTGTTAAGCCCAGAAATCCACCCAAGATTTTGAGAGTCTTTGGGTGCAGCCAGTCTTGCATAGCTTCAATCTTTTTCAAATACTCCCTAACGCCATCCTTGCCAACCAGATGACCCAAGTATTCTACTTCTGAGGCACCAAAAGCACATTTAGACTGTTTTCAGGAAAATTTGGTGCTGAGAGAGTAGATGGAGAAATCGATCCACATGAGTAAGATGGTCTGTTCAGGTTTTTCTATAGATGAGGATATCATCAAAGAAAACTAAGACAAAATGACGGAGAAAGGGACGGAAGACATGATTCNGGTGGAGGGGGCATTACACAAGCCAAAGGGCATGACCAAAACCTCATAGTGGCCCTCATCAGTTTGAAAGGCCATCCTGGGAATGTCTACCTCTTTCATACGTATTTGGTGATAGCCCGAGTGAAGATCAATTTTAGTAAAGAATTGGGCGCCACTCAATTCATCCAGGAGTTCATCAATGGCAAGAATGGGAAATTTGTCTTTAATGGTCAGTTTGTTGAGGGAACGGAAGTCAGGACACATTCTCCAAGAACCTTCTTTCTTCAAGACCATGACTACAAGATAAGAGTAAGAGCTCGTACTAGGGTGGATAACGCCTGCATTAAGGAGTTCCTGGACCATTTTCTCAATTTCATTTTTTGTGAAAAGGGGTGGCAATACGGACGGATATTGGGAGGAAGGCTTCCAAGTACAAGGGGAATGGAATGATCATGAACATTGCAGGAAGGAGGGAGTCCTTGGGGAGTGGAAAATACCATTTGATGTTTAGAAAGGAGGGCTTGGAGGTCTTGCGGCACCGGGGGCGTCTCGGTTGCTTGTATGGCATGGAGTTGGGAAATGACACAAAAATGACCTTTTTTTAGCAGTTTTTCCATGCGATGGGAACTAATGACCTCAGCGGAACCAGCAGTGATGCTTTGGAATTCATATTGGTGGCCTTCCTGGTCGAATTGCATGGTTAATTCCTTAAAATCCATGAGAATGGGACCCAAAGTCCTTAGCCAGTCTGCACCCAACACAATGTCACAACCACCCATGTCGATAGAAAACATATGGGATTTTAGGTGGTAGTCACCAATTTGGAGACGCACATTTTCACAGCGCCCTCCACATTTCATGGAACCACCATTGGCAATTATGATTTGGAAATTGTTGACGGCATGGATGTAGCAATGAGTTTCTTGGGCAATGGGGCGATGAATAAAATTATGGGTGCTTCCACTATCAACCTGAATGATGACCTTCCGATGCTTGATGTAACCGATTAACTTGAGGGTTTGGGGGGTGGAGAAACCAGTGAGAGCATTGAGGGAAATGATCGGTTCCACTTCGAGAGGGTCTGAGGGAGTGGTTATGTCAATGATTTCAAGTGACTCAGACACAAGGGGAGTTTCAACAACCTCTTCCGAAATATCCTCAGAGATGGCTATAAAAAGATTTTGTTCCTTACACTTGTGGCCCGGGAAATATTTGTCATCACAATTATAACAAAGGCCTTTGAGTTGGCGTTCATCCATTTCATCCCTGGTCAATTTTTGGATCTTTAATGGGGCGGAGGTTGTAGTGGAATTTATGGGTTTAGGGCGAGGGATAAAGGAGGGTTTACGGTTTTGAGAGGATATAACCTATTGTGTTTCTTCAGTTTTTTTAGTAGCCTCCACCCAACTCGAAGGTCGAGCCATGAGGAAATGGGACCGAATCTCATCCTTGAGGCCACTGATAAAACACTCTTGAAAGAAAGCATCAGTCATGCCCTCTGTTCGAAAAGCCAGGAGCTCAAAGGTAGCTATGAAGTATTCTATTGTTTCTAATTGTTTCAACTTTGTCAAACGGCCCAAATGGTTGGTGTCAGTGTCAAAGCGTTCATAAATCTCAGTCACAAATTGGGTCCAAGCAATATACCCTTGACGGAAAGTTTTTCTCCATTGCCACTATTGCCAAAGTTCTTGATCTAGATGGAGAACACCATACCAGAGTTTGGCCAAGTCATATGTAATTCCGTATAAAGAGAAATAATGTTCCATTTGGGTTACCCAACCAGTGGGGTCTGAACCATCAAATTTGGTCACATCCACCCACGGAAGGTGTATGTCACGTTGAAAGTGATGGTGTTGAAAGGTATGGGAATGGGAGGAAAGGTATGGGAATGGGAGGAATGTTCACCTTTAGTCTTTGGAGGTGCGTTAGAGAAAGGTTCATCTGTAGGGATCTTCAATTTGGTGCAGAGTGATGCAAAGACAGATTCAAGCTGGGTGTCATTTCTTGTTTGACTTCCTCCATTGAGGACTGCATGGTTGTATTTATGGTTGTATTGATGGATCTATCGATGGAGGCAACAGTGGCACTGAGTTGTTTCACTTATTTTTGGGTCTCGAGGAGACCAGATTGCAAGGTGTTGAAGCGAAATTCCAGGGCTTGGCTACGGGTATGGGCCATGAGGATGGGTGAACTGAAAAGGGGCAGGCGGGGTCAAAAAAAATTCCGAAAAATGATATGGATGAATGTGATAAGGGCGAAGAGATGAATCCAATGGAATAGGTCTCAAATAATGGTGAAAAAATTTCCAGACTTTTTTTTTTTCACCTACGGAGTTATACTCCAGTCTGAAGAATACTGCAGCGATGATATCCCCAAATGCTTAACCAGTAAGAAAAGTGTAGTGATTTGGGAACCCGAACACAGTTGCGTGGCAACAGATCTTGATTGTTTTAATTTGTTTATGTTTATGTCCCCCAAGGGTTAGGTATTCAAGGGTTCTACAGACAAGGGTTTGCCCTGTGCTATAGCTCTTTGATATATGTGCAAGGTCCAAAAATAGTACTCAGCCCAATATCTCAGGGCACTAACTAAGGAGGATAGATCGTACCCTTAGTTGTACTACCCGACTACCCAAGTACTAGAGAGTATCTTCTCGAGTGTTGTTCTCGGTGGCACTATAGCAGTCAGGCGGTCGATCGGTTTATCTAAAGAGGGCTTCAGGAAATCTAGGCCGATTCCATACACAGATGTTGTTTGATGCACTACCACTCGAAAGGGTACCAACAGGGGTTACAAGGGGGGGCAACAGATGTGCGCTTAAGAACCACTTGTATTTCCTGCGTGTATGAATCCCTCAATCGCGGGTTTATGAATGTAACGACAGATCTTTGTGGCTTAAAGACGTCGGAATACGTCTCTACCCTGAAAAAAATTCCCACAATTTCTGCCAAGGAAAGTGCTCTGATACCATTTGTAATATACCAGATATAAAAAGTATGCAAAACAGAAATAAAATGCTAGAAATGGAAAAATAACAGTGATATAACCAGCATAATCTCCACAATAACATAGAAATGATATAAGAACAACAACAGAAATAGCACTTTGATTCAGAAAGCAATGTTCACAGGCCTCTTCGAGGGGGCAATCTCCAGTCGAGTAGTGCTCTGTTACAATAATCTCCAAGCTAGGGTTTTCATACCCTCGACCCTTATTTATACTAAATATATCTATCAAGAGAAGCATCTAGAGGAAGATCTTTCTAGAAGCGGAAGCTTCTATTAGGTCTTATTACATCCGCCTCATTCTATTTTATTGAAAGGTCTTATTAATATTGACCTTTATTACATCTGAATATATTTCTCTACCTATGTGCGGGTTAGGACCCTAACAATTGACAAGGATTTGAGAATTAATTTTGGATCTTGAACCTCATTGGTAGTTCCGGCTAAATCCATCTGCAGCATGCTTGTGAATAAATCTTTCTTTTCTGATATGACTTATTTACATGATTTGACAATGAGCTCCACGTTGTCAACTTTATTTTGCCAGCATGCTTTTAATTTTTTGGTCCGCTTTGGGGAGGGGAGTTTCTCTTGTCTTCTTTTCAGTTATGATGTGTTGACGGCATAGTTGGCAAAAGGGGCCAGTAGTTGATCACATAAATGTTGTTCATTTCTTAAATTCGCCTCCAAATGTTGCAAAAAATCAAGGGCCTTCTTTCCAAAGGAAACTAAATTTTGTGATGTTTCCTAGGCTTCAGTAAGTAGTTGCATTATTTTGTTGATGTTATTCTCTACAAGGGCTCTAGAGAATGCAAGGAGGGTAGAGGATTCTTTCATCTTGGTTGCAGTGGTAGCAGGCACGATTTTTTCCAAAGGATTGGCGAATCCAGGGGTTGCAATGAAAGCCTACTCATATTTGTTGAGGCAGTCTTTCAGATTGGCATTTTCCATCCCAATTCCTCCAATGGAATCACGAAGAATTTCATCAGTTACCTAGTGAAATGAGGATATTTGGGACGGCCGCATTTCCCTAAAGTTAATCTCTGTGCGAGATTTTTTTTTCCTGTTTTTTACATCTTTCTTTTCAATTACCATACTTTTAGATTCGCTGTCAAAAATAGCACTCTGGATGACGAAGGATTCATCTACGTCAAAAAAGTCGGTTTCGAATGTTTCCCACCGCAGACGACCCAATTTTCTGCATGTGCTCAGTTTCAATTTCAAGTTGCAGTTTTCCACTTTGAATTTTGGGTTCCTCCACCTGCCCTGCATTGTTTTTTCTCTTCTTCGCTAGTGGAATTTTGTGAGAACTATCAATATTTATGCGAGGAGGGTTCTTATCTCCTCCTCCATTCGAAGATTTCTAGGTTGCTTTCTTACTGGGGTAGACCGTCGAAGCGATGCTCCGTGATGTCGTGCTCTTGGGAGTGTTGGCGGGGGACTGGGTACTCTTCTCACTGGATACTTTTCCATGTTGTCTGTACAATTCAGTCGCGCTTTGCAATGTCTCTGCGTCACAATCAGCAGAAGCAGGATTGTTGTCGACACTATCCCTCTCTTGGTTCAGGTGTCTATGGATAAAAGAGGTGTTAAATCCAATAGCTAGTAAATGTTTTCGAAAAATGTCATTAGGGTCGAACCCTTTTAGCCTTTCAGTGTACGTTAGGTTCAATTTCTTGAAATGGGCGCAAACTCGTCAATCTTGTTGATGTTTCTTCACACGAAGTCTCTGACTTTCCAGGGCAGAGGAATGAACTGTTTTTTTTTCTTGTCATGGAAAAAATGCAACCAGTGGTTGTATTGCCTTGCTATTTCTACAACAAACATCTTCTCTGTGATGTGGCATGGAAGGAAGGCAGGATTTTCCTTAGAGCCAAAGACCATGAGGACACTATGATTTTCCTCTTGCTCAAGTCTGCCCTTCCTATTCAAAAACTTGGTTGTATGGCCAGACATTCGCGGAGCATCCTTGCCTAACAGTAAATCTTTGAAAACTGAGACAAAGCCATTAAAAACTTCATAAAAACAATGGGAGGCCTTGTGCCTCCACAGGGCCTCGTACAAGAATGTTATTGAGTCGAATCCACAGTTTATTTTATTGGAAAGAGAAAGTTTTGGAAATGAGCAGCGATGCACAATTGCGAAAATTAAGTAGGATGACATATAAAATTTATTCAATTCTTTGAATCGTGACAACTAGGAACAAAGCTCAATGGAAATTAGCTTTCCCCAATCGAAAATGTATTGTTCCTTGACTGTGAAATACAAAATATAAATAACTATATGGGAAATGCTTGATGTGGATGCTTGTCACGTTATTCTTGTAAATAGCCAAGAAATTTCTCGGAATGGATTTCTAAAGGAATTTACCTGCAACCTTGTGATATCTTCAGGAACTGTTGTCGAGTCTTCGAGGAAGTCGGCTAAGATTTCCATCCCATTATCATGTTTTTCTAGAAACTGTTTGCAGTCTTGTCCTCTGAACATCAATGTTGGCTTCGGCAATTTTAACATCTTGTGAAAGACCTGAGGTGACAAAGAAACAGGGGAATGGTCACGCAGTGGAATAATTCTTTGGCCTAGAATATATTTTTCGGTGCACCAAGAGACCACCTCCTTACAGTCAAAAACCTCAGGGAAGCAACCTACACGAGCGATTCCAGATGTCCAAATCACTTCATTCTAGGCGGAATGGGATGAATAGTAAAAGTATGCCCTAGACCACTGGAAGTTCTAGTCCTCGTGTGCGAACATATTTACTGTATCTCCATTGTTGTCGACCTGCTGCCATAAGTCTACAAGAACATTTGTTTTCTACAGACGATGAATGAAATGAAAAGTTGGAATGGATAATATAACCCTGCGCAAATTTTGGTCCAAAGCGTGTGAATGGGAGATGTCCTTGAGACTTTCGTAGATTAATGACAATTTGGACGGTTGTTGCATGATGCGTTGTTAACATTAAAAACTAGTAATTGCATACATAGAAAATGCGAACATGGTGGATATTGCAATCACCGATTAAGCATTGTAGATTTCTTGAGCCGCCCAACACGACGACGCATGTTCGAGATGAACAATCGAAAGGGACAAAATAACTCTTCCCACATCTTGGTTTAATGCGTAATAATGGGAGATCTCCTCAAGAGTTTCGCCCATTACTGACAATGTTGACGGTCCCTGCATGGTCAGTTGTTAGCATGAAAAGTTTCTAATTGCATAGTAAGAAAGTACGGAGGTCGCGGGCATGGGAAAAGAACAACTACAAAATAGGGTTGCAAGGTACAACCGTTGAAGGTGAGGACGTGAGGGTCAAATTGTATGTATCGGAACCTTTTGATTGCAATGTGCATAATAGCGAAGAGGGTATGGTAGGACAGAAAGTTAGTGGGGATGGAAGGCAGCGAGAAATACTTTCAAACATTTGTGAGTCGTGGTAGAGTGAAGAGCGAACGATGTCAGAATCCGGTAGTCAATTTGTATATTGCGCAGGGTGCCATGCCACCTGTTTCGTATCTCTGTGTCCAGTTGTCACTACTAAGAGCTAATTTAGTATTGAAAATAATTTTTTAGATATTGTTAGATACTTCATAGGGATTAGCATCTATAAACAATGGCAATCTCCACCCCGCCATCCCTGCATTCCATGTGTCAATTTGTATATCGCGGAACTAGAAGCGTTGTTAGGAGGACACATAACAATAGAAGTGCAATGTTGAGTCAGCGAATCCGCAGGTTTGTTTGTCAATTTCTATATCACGGAATTCTGGGTGTTATTTGTAAGACACGCAACAATGGAGGCCCAATTTTGAGCCCGCCCGCCCGAGAACCCGTGATCCAAAATGTCGCTAGGTATGGAATGTGGAATCCGTACATGCTCTATACGATATCGTGTCCATACTTTATAGTCCCATAATACACGGGAAGAAAAAAAGGAAAAAAGGACGAAGTAGTTAGCAATGGAATTGTAGAGCATGGAAATTTTGAGTGGAAGATGTATATAACTGAACAAAAAAAAACAGAGTTCAATTGCGCCAACTCGGCAACCGTGGGCATAAAATTCACTAAGTATGAAAAGGAACAACGAGCGGTCCAATTCACCATGCAAGGATATAGATGGAGATGAAATTGGCGCCAACCCGACAACCGTGGACATAAAATTGGCCAAGTATGGAAAGCAACAGCGGTCGGTCGGATTCGTCGTGTGATTATATAGATGGAAATAAAGATATGTCAACCCACCAACACTGGGGTTGCACATTTCGTGAACCCGACAACAGAAGGATCCAAAATAGGTTGTGAAGGTGTCTACAGAAGACGCGAGGCCCCAACGTTCTAATTGTATCGCTCTGAACATTTGAATGCATAATCTATAACACGGAAGAGCAGACGATGTCGGAATCCGGTAGTCAATTTGTATTCGGTAGTCTAGTTATATACTTAGTCGTGTCTCTATGATCGCGGGTTCCAACGTTGGCGTGTTGACATAGCTTCATCTCCATCTATATCCTCGCATGGTGAATTGGACAGCCCGATGTTCCTTTTCATACTTAGTGAATTTTATGCCCACGGTTGCCGAGTTGTTGCAATTCAACTCTTGTGCTTCTTGTTCCGTCATCTACATGTACCACTCAAAATTTTTGTGATCTACAATTCCACTACGAACTTCTCCGTCATTTTTCCCTTATTTTATTTCCGTGTATTATGGGACTATAGAATATGGACATGATATTTTATAGAGCATGTATGGATTCCACATTCCATACCTAGAGAGATTTTGGATCGCGGGTTCTCGGATGAGCGAGCTCAAAATTTGGCCTCCATTGTTCTGTGCCCTACAAATAGCACCCAGAATTCCGCGATATACAAATTGAAAAGCGAACTAACGGACTCAACATTGCACTTCTATTATTCTGTGTCCTCCAAACAGTGCTCCCAGTTTCGTGATATAGAAATTGACACACGGAATGCAGCGCTGGCGGGGTGGAGATTGCCATTGTTTATGGATGTTAATCCCTATGAAGTATCTAACAGTATCTAAAAAAAAAAATTGAATACTAAATTAGCTCTTAGTAGTGACAACTAGACATAGAGGCACAAAACAGTTGGGATTGCACAATTTTTAGTTGGAAGATGTATATAACGGAACAAAAAGGAATAGAGTTCAATTGTGCCAACTCGGCAACCGCGGGCATAAAATTCACTAAGTATGAAAAGAAACAGCGAGCAATCCAATTCGCCATGCGAGGATATAGATGGAGATGAAATTGGCGCCAACCCGGCAACCGCAGACATAAAATTGGCTAAGTATGGAAAGCAAGAGCGATCAATCGGATTTGTTGTGTGATTATATAGATGGAGATAAAGATATGTCAACCCGTCAATGCTGGGGTTGCACATTTCGTGAACCTGGCAACGGGAGGATCCAGAAACAGGCTGCGAAGGTGTCTGCAGAAGACGCAAGGCCCCGAGTTTCTAATTGTATCGCTCTGAACATTTGAATGCGTAATCTGTAACACAGAAGAGCGGACGATGTCGGAATCCAGTAGTCAATTTGTATATTGCGACATTTTGGATCGCGGGTTCTCGGGCAGGCGGGCTCAAAATTGGGCCTCCATTGTTCTGTGCCCTACAAATACCACCCAGAATTCCGTGATATACAAATTGACAAGCGCACCGGTGGACTCAACATTGCACTTATATTGTTCTCTGGCCTCCAAACAGCACTCCCAATTTCGTGATATAGAAATTGACAGACGGAATGCAGGGCTGGCGGGGTGGAGATTGTCATTGTTTACGGATGTTAATCCCTATGAAGTATCTAACAGTATCTAAAAAAAAAAATCGAATACTAAATTAGCTCTTAGTAGTGACAATTGGACACAGAGGTACGAAACGATTGGGATTGCACAAATTTTGAGTGGAAGATGTATATAACAGAACAAAAAGGAACAGAGTTCAATTGCGCCAACTCGATAATGGCAGGCATAAAATTCACTAAGTATGAAAAGGAACAGCGAGCGGTCCAATTTTCCATGCGAAGATATAGATGGAGATGAAATTGGCGCCAACTCGGCAATTGTGGACATAAAATTGGCTAAGTATGGAAAGCAACAGCGGTCGGTCGGATTCGTCGTGTGATTATATAGATGAAGATAAAGATATGTCAACCCGCCAATGTTGGGGTTGCACATTTCATGAACCCGGCAACAGGAGGATCCAAAACAGGATGCAAAGGTGTCTGCAGAAGACATGAGGCCCCGATGTTCTAATTGTATCGCTCCCAACATTTGAATGTGTAATCTGTAACACGGAAGAGCGGACGATGTCGGAATCCGGTAGTCAATTTGTATATTGTGGAGGGTGCAATCCCAACTGTTTCATATCTCTATGCCCAGTTGTCACTATTAAGAGCTAATTTAGTATTCAAAATAATTTTTTAGATACTGTTAGATACTTCATAGGGACTAGCATCCGTAAACAATGGCAATCTCCACCCCGCCAGCCCTGCATTTCGTGTGTCAATTTCTATATCGCGAAACTGGGAGCGTTGTTTGGAGGACACGGGACAATAGAAGTGCAATGTTGAGACCGCCAGTCCACAGGTCTGCTTGTCAATTTGTATATCGCGGAATTATGGGTGTTATTTGTAGGGCACAGAACAATGGAGGCCCAATTTTGAGCCCACCCGCCCAAGAACCCAAAATTCAAAATGTCGCTAGGTATGGAATGTGGAATCCGTACATGCTCTATAAAATATCATGTCCATATTTTATAGTCCTATAATACACGAGAAGAAAATAAGGGACGGAGAAGTTCGCAGTGGAATTGTAGATCACGGAAATTTTGAGTGGTACATGTAGATGACGGAACAAGAAGCAGCAGAATTGAATTGTGCCAACTTGGCAACCGCGGGCATAAAATTCACTAAGTATGAAAAGGAACAATGGGCGGTCCAATTCGCCATGCGAGGATATAGATGGAGATGAAGATATGACATCACGCCAACGTTGGAACCCGCGATCATAGAAACGCGACTAAGTATATAACTAGAAATCAATAATACACGGGAAGAAGACAAGGGAAAAGTATCTCGTTGAAGAACATCTAGTGTTTGATTATTAATGCAAATGTTTTCAAACCCCTGCTGAGTTCTCACCAGTTAAGGCATAAATTGCAGATCACGGAAATATCTTTCATGCCACTGTGTCCACTTGTCACTAGTAAGAGCATTGTTGATGTATATCAAGAAGGACGCGAAGTTGTTGGGGATGGAAAGCAGCAACAGATACTTTTAACGAAGTTAATGTATACGAGGAACTTGCAGTCGAATTGTACATCACGGATGTTTTGAGTGCAAGATGTATATACTAGAACGATAAGTAGTTGGGTTTGCAAGCGGTGGCCATAAAATTGGCTATGGAAAGGAACAGCGGTCGGTCGGATCCGTCGTGTGAGGGTGGAGATATATCCAGAAAGAAATAACGAGCGGGAAGAAGAAAAGGTCAGTTTGTATGCGTAGATCCGGCAACCGCGGCCATAAAATTGCCTAGGTATGGAAAGGTACAGCGGTCGGTCGGATTCGTCCTGTGAAGATACAGATGGAGATGAAGATATGTCAGTGTGTGAACCCTGCAACCATCCATTATAGAAAGATGACTAAGTATAAAACCAGAAAGCCATAATGGACGGGAAAAGCAAAAGGAGAAAAGAGATAAGTATCTGACAGTCGAAAAAACCTTTTTTTTTTCCGTTTATTAATAGCAATGTTTTCGAACCCCTGTTGGGTTCTCACTAGTAAAAGCATTAACTGCAAATCACTGAAGTTCTTTGGTTGTAAGATGTATATGACGGAATAGGGGACATAGGTGTTGGGTACTGCGAACCCGGGGCCTGGTGCCCAGATAACTGCCTAAGTATTGGCCAAGAAAAAATTTTGATATATATTTCAATAGTATTCATACTAGTATCTATCAATGGAGAAAGTTTTCATATTTATTTGAATAGTATTCATACTAAAATATATTAATGGATTGTTTTTGTTTCAAATGCAACTGATCTCTGAATTTGCGAGATGCTCTTCGGTTCGCAAATTTCATTAAAAAAGCGAAAAAATTGACTGCAAGATGTACATAGCACAACAAGAAACATGAATTTGCATTGTGGTCTCAACGAGATAAACTCCTTATCATCTATTCATCTTGTATTGCTTGCAATGACATGAGCAAACGTCGACTCTCCATAAACATCAATATCTAAATTAAATTAAATGCAATCAATATTTGGTGTGACTTAAGTAATTAAAGCATAAATTGCAGACTACGGAAGTTCTTTGGCTGCAAGATGTATATGACGGAACAGGGAACATAGTTGTTTAATACCGCAAACCCAAACATAATTGCCTAAGTTTTTTGTATTTATTCCAATAGTACTGATATTAGTATTTATGCACGGATATTATCAAATAGAAGAAGTTGCAATATATCCAACATACTGAACAGGAACATTACGTCAACAGTTGAGTCGCTTATGAAAAATTATTCTTAAATGTAAAATGTAAAGAAAGAACAGACCAATCTTTATTTAGATTGAAGTAGTGGGCAGCAGAAAGTAAAGCTTATCGTTCATGTTTAACAACACAAGGGAAGAAGGTACAAAATACAATTAAAACAAATACCAGAAATTGGAAAATACTGAAATATGTACATTGATGAAGCTTATTGACAGCTCTCTTGACGTTCAAACTCTTTATTCGTAAAAAACGAGTTAAATATCAATGTTAGGTTTTGTACTTAATCGGTGTTGCCAACTACATCTATCCTAGTTTTTTTAATGGCCTTGTCTCTTCCAGATATGGCCTTCTTGCAATGGATGCTTATTCAACATTCCATTATTTGTCAAGTATTAATTTCCCTCTGTCGTCGAAAAATTGGGGTTTAAGGTGCTTTCCTTCCAATGTTCCTGACCCTCGACATCTGAGACAACTTAGAAATGTGATTCAGGCCGATTTCAAAGTGGACGGAGTCGTTTTGTGTCACAACAGCGATGGCAGGGGAAAAAATTCAAGTACATAGTGACTGGTATTCTCCCTGTATTCGATCATCTGTTTGGTTGAAAAGCCTGCCTAAAGATTTGTATGTTGAACTTTGTTGCTTTATTACAGTAGATTGGAAGAAGCGTTCAACCCAGATGCAAAATGCAAATTTGTTGAGGTACATAACTTCTTCAGGCAGCAAAGGTGTGGAAAGTGCATCAAATGCTGCAGAACGCGCCAGCACAAGTCTGGCAAGTGCATCAAATGTTGCAGATGGCATCAGAATATATCTTTCCTCGTGGCGGTGGAGGTATGGCATCTCACAGAAAGGTCTAGAATGTTCATAGGTGATGCCAAATATGTGGAGTCTGCAACTACATCCAGAGGAAACCGAACAAACTTTGACAAAGAACATGGTTTTCTGTCAAGTCGGTTACCAGACACACATGTAGCTCATCAAACTTTGAAATAGAAACTTTTGTAGTGATAATGTGTATTTTTATCCACCCATACAGTTTTTGTTACCCGCCTCTGGTTACATTCGCAAATGGAGCAATATTTTGCGTCATTTACGAACATGATAGGCCATTTTGCAAGCCACTGTAAATGCGTCGCCCCCGAGGAAAACAAATTCTTCTGGGATCTGTACAATTCGATACACTTGCCAAATCTGTGTTGTTGGAAGAAACTATATACTTAAACGAAGAACTATTTTGCACGCAACTTCAAAATCTATTACAATTCCCAGCAAGAAAACAAAGAAGTTCAACAAACAAATATTCGGGCAGCCTTTTCAACCAACCAAAGCATCGAACACAGCGAGAACATCAACCAGAACATACTTGTTCATTTTTTTCGTCCTCTCTGAGTTTATCTTGTATAACATAGTTTTTTTTACTCAAACTTCACGTCACATCAAACCAGTCTCTCTTATTTCATCTGCCCCTCAATCGCATCTCTAAGTTGTCTTACATGTCCATGACCAGGAACATTAAAACGAAGGCACCCTAAAGCGCAACTCTTTGATGATAGAGAGAAATGGCAATAAGTATTTAAAAGCAACGTTGGATGATCTTCCATAGATTTTGTGTTGATTCATTTTAATGACAGATGTTCTCGATATTTTCGCTTATTAATGCCAATCTTTTTGAATATGTACGCTGAATAGTGACTACCAGCACGTATTAAAATTCTCATATCCGAGCGGATTCTCAAATCTGACATCTAAGATATGCACAATATTAAATAGGAACATGACCTCAAGGCCTCAGTGAGTAACACGTTCGTGAACTATGCGAAAGCTTTTAAGAAACTAAAACTGCACAAGCCAAAAACAAAAAACAAAAAATATTTTCGCAAATTCAAAATGTAGGCAAAAAGAAATTACCAGATCCCATAATATTCACCTGTCTATTCATTTTAATGGGAGATGTACTCGAGCTTTCCAATTATTAAAGCCCATCTTTTCAAACCTGTCTGGTTGGTTCTGACTTTTGAAAGCATATTTAATTTATATTGGGAAGTGGTGAAGGTAGCGGGGATGAATCCCTATGTAACAGACGGTACTACTATTTTTCTGTCTTTTTCTCCACGAGCATATGTAAATCGTACATAAAGAAAAGTAATTCGAGAATGCTAATTTTTTTGGACATGAGCCCTTGAAATTCAAATAGTTTGCAAGTCCGATTGTCAGTTTGTATATCGCGGAACTCTTCGTGCTATTTGTAGGACACAAAACGACAAAAGCCGAATTTAGAACCTGCCAGCCCGAGAACCCGCGATCCAAAAAATGCTTACTATTTTTTTGTGTGTGTTTTTGTCTACCAACATATGTAAAACGTACATAAACTAAACTATTTCGAGAATGCTAAAATTTTTGGACACGAGGCCCCTAAAACTCAAATAGTTCGCAAGTCCGATTGTCAATTTGTATATCGCAAACTTTTCGATTGTCAATTTTCAGCCGGCTACCCCGAGAACCCGCGATGCAAAAACTGGCTAAGTATGGGATGACGGCTCTATGCATGCTTTATATATCTACTTTATAAAATTACAGATCTCCTATGTTTAATTTATGTTGCCCAGGAAACCTATAATTTCATAAATTTCAATCTGTTCTGTCCAAGAGCCCTTCTTTTAAAGAAAACTAATTCGAGAATGCTAATGTATACATCGAACACGACCTTACGGAACTCTCCATGCTATTTGCAGGGCACGGAACAATAGAAGCCCAATTTTCAGCCCGCCACTCTGAGAACCCGCGATCATTAACTTATGTTGTCCAGGAAACCTATAATTTCATAAATTGCATTCTCTTCTGTCCAGGAGCCCTTATTTTAAAGAAAATTAATTTGGGAAAGCTAATGTATACACCAAACACGATCTATCATAGTTCGATAGAAACTATCCGCGAAGCTGTGTCCATAAAACTGGCCAAGTATGCAACCGAACGGCGGTCGGTCGAAATCACCACAGAAACGCGAGAAACTATAGAGTCAAAAACGCAGTTTACAAGAGGAAAATAAAAGGGAGAAAACGGTTATATCTCCCACACAGCAAAATGCACTCTCACAACTATGAAACCATAGCAACACAGAATCCATGGAAAAAGCATCGACAGCTATGAAATATACTTTGAGGCCAACAAACTCTGTTTCAACACGTAAGAGATGCAATTTACATCGCCTCAAATTTTTTAGTCTGTTATTTTATCTTAATAGTATTCTATGCAAACTCCACTGCAAAAAAAAGTAACCAAAGATCCAACTGCAGATGCAGCATCCCAACATTGCAACCCCTGGGCAAACAAGAACAAGCAGCAAGTAAGAACCCAAGTGCAGGCATAGGACCGAAACCCTGCAAACAAGGCCCAACTGCAGGCACAGGACCGGAACCCTGCAAAGTCGAATCAAGCAACAATAAACAGCATACAACGACGAAAGAAACAAGCAGAAACCACTCCCCCATGAACAATGTTGTTCCAATCGGGATTGCAGAAACCAAAACGTGCAAACTGCAACACGAACAAGCAAGCAAGAACAACAAGAACATGCAAATGACAAATCAGTGCCATGCAAAAAACAAACATGGACCAGTGAACCAGCAATGCCCTAGAGCATATAAATTTTAAAAACGAACGAAAATGTCTTGTAACAAGCGTGTTAAGTAACCATTCAACACTACCAATAAACATTTAAGTCTGTCATAAATGTTTTGTATACATTTAAGAAAGAAATTCAATGTGGCAGGTCTATGACGTATCCCAAAAAAAATATTATATTTTTAGTGACAATAGTTCCAACACCAGAGAATGTATTGGAAGGCCAAACTTTCGATATGCCACCATATCAAACATTGTCATAAATTTAACTAGCATAAAATGTTAAACCAAACATTCGAA